>JAHZMT010005509.1:0-11590 GCA_027743785.1 Sinhomidia bicolor
TTAAAATATAATCATTTATTGACAAAGTCAGTTGTACAAGAGGCATAATTGGAACATGTTTGCGAGTAATTAGGAAACTTGCAGAAAAACGTATTTAAAATAAAATATGATCAAGTTTTTTTTATTTCTACCTTTGCATCTTATTAAAAAGCGTTATTGTAATCAATTAGAAATTACAACGTAGTAAATATTAACTACAGTTAAACTTACAATGTCCACAATGAAGCAATTCCTGAAAAAATAGAAGCAGATTTAAATTACGTAAGAAAAGGGTGTTCTTGTAGCATTGCATTGAGTTCTGCAAATGTTGGACGGTTGGCAGGCGCCAACTCCCAGCAGCGCTTCATCAGCAAATAAATGCTCTGCTGGTTGTGTCTAGGTTCACTGAGACGAAGGCCACGTTCCAGTAGCAAAGGAAAGTTCATTTCCCAAGCTAGGCCTGGATATGGCTCGTCCCCCAAGCTGTACATTTCCCAAAGAGTAACACCAAACGCCCATACATCTGACTTTTCATTAAAAATCATTCTACGGAGCGATTCTGGGGCCATCCATCGCCAGGGTAAAGGTCCTGCTTCCTTTTTAAGATACTCCGAGTAGTCGTATAAGCGACGCGACAATCCAAAGTCAGATATTTTTGCACATTTGCTTGCATTAAGAAGAATGTTTCTGGTGGCGAGGTCAGCGTGAACAATCTGGAAAGAATAAAAATGTTTATTTAAATTAATATTTTAGACTAAATAACTTGACAAATTCAATTTACCTTTTTGGAAGATAAGAACTCCATTCCACTAGCAATTTCAATAGACCATCTGCAAAGGTCCTTAGCCATTTCTGGGGACAACGTAAAATTCTTCATCTCCATATTTCCTTGTCCTTCCACCACGGATGTGGCATTTGCCGTCAGATATTTTTTCAAAGAGCCCAGCTCGCACATTTCAAGAAAAACTAATAATTTTCCACTTCTCATTTTTGCAGTGTACGCACCTTCCAGTTTGATAACGTGTCGGTGTTCTCCAACGTATGAAAGAATTTTAATCTCAGAGATGAGCGCCTTTACTGCCAAATAATGACTATGACTACTAGTACTCACTGGTCGCTTTTTGATCATTTTGACAGCGACTTGTATCCTTTTATTTGCACGTTTGATTGTGCCCATCGTAACAGTGGCAAATTCTCCAGATCCCAAACATCTTTTGGAATCTGAACATACATTCATTGAAGTCATTTACTTTGATTTTAGTAATAAAGCATACATACATATCTAGGTAGTTTTATTTTTAATTACCAAATTCAAACAAGGAGCGAGCAATCTCGTATTTTGCTTTGTTGTACGGTTGGCTGACAATTCCTACGGTGTTTGCATCTACTGCTGCTGTCTCGCTATCGGTTGCACCTGACGTAAGATCGCCTCTGGTAAAACTTTGCACTTCGTTTCTGCTGAGAATATATTTGGATCGGTAATAGAATATAAGGGAAGCGGAGATTACAACGACGCCGAGTACAAAAAGTGTCACTGCTGTCATAACGGGTATAAGAATTTTCTTTTTATCGACACCGAAACTTCCTTTGCCGGTATTAGACTCCTTATTTGTTGTAAGACCGTATAGCTTTTCGTACATTTTCAGAGCAACTGCAATTAAGAAACCGCACTTGGAATTATCTTTTTAGAAAAATCATAAGCAATTAGAATTTTTTCATGGAAACTTTCCATACTTGACTTTCCATTTTCACATGTGTAGTTATGAGCATAACTGTCGTTTCCGCTTGTGCGCTGTTTTACCTTCCACCAACCACAGCTGTTAAAACTCTTGGAACAACTGACTGTCCCTTGTTCTCTCGCAAAGTTTGTTGGATACTCAAATGCAGTGTCCATAAATACCACTTTGTCTTCCTTGACTGCCCAGCTATTCAAAAGCTCCCAAAATTTGGCAACTTCTGCCAGTTGATAAATGTCAGTGTAGTTGTATGAGCCACTACACCCAGTTAGCTGAACGTATAGATTGAATTTTTGCATCTGCTCTTTCAAATTTAGTAGCATTATTACTTCGCAATTTCGTGACGAGTGTATTACTGAAGATGCACTTCGAGTTGCTCCGTACTCCAGTATATCTGCAATGTGTACTGGCAATTTCAGCAGATAAAATATTGACTCCGGGGTGTTGTCGTTCAAACTCACTGAAAGTAAGGAGGAGACTCCAGCTGCTATTAATTCTACGCAAAATTCAGATATAACACCAACACCCAACTTGTCCAAGTGCTCATTCTGTAAAAATTGTTGAATATCCAAACAATTTGTTGTGTTATGTAAGATAATTATGCGGACAGAATGCTTTTTTTTTGAAAGACCTATAATAATTTTACCTTTTCGTAGTTATTTCGAAGCTCCTTCTTGTATACCAGAAATGATTGCATCAAGCTCATAATTCGACTTGGAAATTTATTAGTTAGGAATTTGCTTCTTAACAGGATTTCCTTCCCATCATTCACGGCTACTTGATTATCCATAGAGCAAGTTTGTAGACTCAGTATTACAGTAGTAGCAATTCCGGGGTACTCTTTATTTGCCAACGTGGCCGCCTCCACAGCGTCTTTCACTTGACCGAAAGACGATGCCCTATCGTCGTGATTGATATTTGCCGCAATCATCAGCTGTGCTGGAATGTCATCATGTTTGATTTCTCCTCTGTTCATTTGAGCTCGAACTTGAGACATTTGGTATCGTGCCATGGAGACAACAAATTGCTGTAATTGGGCATCATTGTGATCCTCGTTGACTCTGACACTTTGTACAATAATCTTACGGAAGTTGTGGAAAAGATGGGGAAGTACGCTTTGCAAAATACCGGGTTCATTGGTTGAGTAAATTGTTGAACCTAAGTGAACATTGTCAAAAATTGATTCTTCCTCGAGCCAAGTTGTGTCAATTTTCCCATTTTTTGTGGACTCTTCATTAGGCTTCCTTTTTGAAAGCTCATTTATTTCTACTTTCAGAATGATGCGCTTGTTGGAAATACCCGCAAAAATTGAGTACGTCTCTAGGGGAGAACCAACTGGGTGAATAAATTCAAACGTACTTTTCTCCAAACTTATTACTGTTTTCACAGGAATCTCCAGAGACAGCTTTGCTCTAACAAAGTCTCCACTGGTTAAGCATGAATATAGTGGGAATGTGAAATCAATTTCTTGTGCCTCGCCGTGTAACTGTGAAATAAGCAGTAGTTCATCCTTGTTGTCGAGCTTCAAGTCAGAAAGTGGAGAGGATTCGGAATACGTTCGACAATTGTGTACTTCCAGAATTACTCCGGTCTTAAATTCTTTTCCGATCATATTTTTAGCCAAAACCTTACTGAGTTTAATGTCACTGAGAATTGCATGAACTGACTCTGCAGTCACATGGAGTGACCGGTAATTCAAAAGTAAAGCAGCAACGGTGTTGGGAAAAACTGAATTTGTGCGCTGGATTCTCGTCATCGTCTTAAATACAATATTGGTAATACTTTTTGTTGCCGGAATCGAAATCCAAAGTTGCAAGTTATTTAAAGCACTAGTAATGTTTGCAGTGCTTTGCCGCAGGTTGTATTCAGAAACGGTTCTAAGTAGCTTGTCCATGTTGCCAAAGGCGGTATCTGCGAAAAAAAGTATAATTTATAAAAATATTTATATTTTGTGTTTGTCAGAATTCCTTTAAAATATGAGGTACGTGAACATAAGCATTTGTTACTTTTTTCATTGTCAACTTCAAAGGAAACAAGAAATTTTGAAAACGTTTGCAAAAACGTTTTATTCGTTATTTCACCATTTGTCGAGGACAGGTCACCATTGAATTGTAACAATAGTGCAAAATGTTTTGGGTGAATGTATGCAAGGGCGTCATCCAGATTCAATTCCTTGCTATTTCGCTTCTGTGCATTTTCAATTTATTAGTAAATATTTGCATTTTATTAAATAAATTTGAAAGAAATATCAGTTTGCTTATTGAAAACTTTTTAAAACCTTTAACATCATGCTGAGTAAGAACGAAGATGCACCAATCGGATCAAATGGCAAGTCGTCTTTATGAGTTTCGGACAAAAGTGTAAACTTTTTCCATGTGCTGGCAAAGTCGGCATTGCAATTGAACAAAAAATTAACCAGCACAATCAATACGTATTCAGGTGACAGTAACATTCTTGTGTTTGATAGTAGAAAATGAATAAAATGTGTTATAATTTGCTTCTATTTTTAAATGACTTTTTGTTTCTCTAGTTAGCAAACAAATTGTTCTACTCCTACTCTCTGTCAGTTCTGCCCAAGAATGCTTGAATCACAACATTTTATTTCTGCTTTGTCATCACTGTTATTTTTGTTAAGGAATGAATTGTAATTGCAGATAACGATGTTTGTGGTTTTTGCGAAGTGAGCGTGGTTTAGCTTACATCCTGAGGCGATGACGGAATTTAGTTGAAATATTTTGTGGGAGTGCTGGGAAGTGTACATTATTTACTTTTTAATTTAATTTAAAACTTTCATCTTGTGGCCATACTCTCTTCCTGTTGTCGTGCTGAGACAAGTAAAAATGTGAGTCTCATACGTTGTTGACGACAACAACGTACATAAGTATGTATAACTAATCTCGCAATATGAATATGGGTTTAGTAGTCTAATTTTTAAAATAAAAACATTACAAGCTCAGTAAATATTTATTCGATGTTTTTATACCACGAAATTTTTGATGACGATAGTAACTGCTCTATTGTTATCCAATTTCATGTATTATTATTTAATAACATTTTAAAATGTTGAAGTGATTATGATCCATATTTTATTTCTATACGAGTTCTGATATAGAAAAGATATCGGAAAAATCAGATTCAGATCAGAAATTTTCTGATCTATCATTTTATCCAACGTAGATAAAATGGGGAAGAAAAGATACAAATGAAAGCGTATATACGAATTTACTAAGATTCAATACTGGATGAAATTGCAAATAATAATTAGCTGATAATAACGTCAATACTTAATGTCGAATTACTTTATGAATTCAAATTGTGGAAGCGGTTTTTTCTGATAAGCTCAGCTCTATTGCTTTTTTCGTTGTAATCTTTTGATCATATTAAGGCACAAGTATGGTGAGAAGATTGCATTAAAAATGATCACAAATATTGTCAAATGCACTTGCCATGACAGCAATAAAGCGTTTCAAAACAACAATTTTGCAATATTGCCTAGCATCGTGCCACTTGCACATATAGTATTCGTATATTCTACCAACGCATCAGACACGCATTTGTAAAGTGTCTAGAAACCTCAGTGAAGAGAGTTGATGTACAGTGTAGCAAGAAAGGATATTCTTTGTAATAGGGAATTAAAATAGACTATAACATAATTTTTATTTCTGAACCTGGTGGCTCAGAAAAGGTTATTGTAATTAACATTAATTGTTTTCACGAAAACTAAAAACCTTCAATTTTTGAAGAAACGACAGTTCTGAGTGACTGCCTACTCATAATTTTGATATTTGCTGAAAAATCTTAAATTACAATATAACAGAAAAATATACAGATGACATGGTAGCCGACTCAAGGCTCAAGTAAATATACATATTATGTCGTGAACATGCTCAAATAAAATTGCTTTATTCTTTACTTTTTAGTACAGGACAGTAGTACTAATGAAATACTTAAGCACATATATGATATGCAGTTAGATATCCTACTAATTGGAAATAGTATTTCTCTCTCATACAAGCTTAGACATCCACAGGAAATCGTCAATGTTTTCGTCACTTAATAAGTAACTATTGATTCAAATATCGAATGTAAAGTTTTCAAAACAATACTAATCACGAAATTGAAATAATATTTTATTAAAATTGGCAAAGAAGATTGCTTTAAATTTTAACATTGAAAGGTTTATTATCAACAACAAAAACACAGCACTTCATGAATATTTAACTTTCTGTGAGCGCAGTTTCTGTGCTATAGATTATTACTCCGTACGGTTTCCAATTGGCAGTAATTTCAACTTTAGTCAAATTAAAATATTCTACGCTGTTGTTAGATGGACAGGAAACTTAAAATTTCAGCAATATTTTCAAGACACCGTAATTATGGCTGCTTTTGTTTTCCCTTCAATTTCAAAGTTCTGCTAGATTCTATGCTCCAATTATCTGTAACTCTATCAACTGTAAAATAACCAAACATTTCTTTCCTTTTCCCAACATTCAAGGCAGTTTATAATAGTTCATTTTACTTGTGGTAGTACCAAGGTAGCATTACACCAGTTGAGAAGGTAACATTCAAAAATGTTCACACAACAAATAGCGCACAGTTATTTGCACCTGATGGAATTCACAGCATGGTGGGGTTTTACATCGTTTCGTTGGGACAAAAGACGAGGCAAGCGCTACGTCGATTTGTGGAGTCATGCCCGATTATTTCACAGATGGCTATGGATAGCAACAAGTGCTACTTTACTTCTACCTACTCACATTTGCATAATTTACCAGACTAGACAACATTACAAAATTAACTACGCTTTGATCTTAGAATGCGGATGTATTGGTGCAACGCTTTTGCTTGCTCCTTTTTGCTTCAAAACCCTTGAAATCTGTCAACTTCTAAATGGTCTTTGGAAACTGCTTGACAAGTTAGCAGAATATTATTTGCCTGCACTCAAACCCGACAGGAACACCATCGGAAACCGTATCCTTCATGCTTGTTTACTATGCCAGTGGGCAGGATGCCTATTCCTCGGCATTGCCGTGGGTGTCGACAGTTTTCTAAGACCACAGGCCCCACCCTACATGCTCTTTTCTCTAAGTCCTTACTATGTCACTTGGCCTGTGAGAACCTTTGCATCCATTTGGTTTACCTACTTTGCAGTTGGTTTAACATCTGTGCTGGGACTTCTACTGTACGACATTATCGTGTTTGTTTGCTATACTTCCGATGTACTTCGAAAGGAGTTAAAAACGGGCAGAAAGCGCTACAAAACGGAATCAACTCTTAGATCTAACCCTAACAGACTATTGGTCACATATCGTGCCCTTGAGATTTTTATCAACAAGGCAAACAACGAGTTTCTCTTTCTATTGCTATACTTAGAGGTGATTGTGCTAATCATGGGAATTGTTGCCATTATAAACCTTGCATTTCACTGGCATTCGTCAAGCAATTTGGTAAATTGCTTCATGATAATTGTTGTTACGATATCGACAATTTTCTGGCCTGCTGCGCTGTCAACCGCTGGATTATGGTACAAGTGGAGTAAAAGAACGTTAGAATCCTGGAAGCAAAAATGCTGGCATAATAGCGAAGATCAAAAATACATGAAAAAGGTGAAGGCTGCATGTGTCCCAATGTGTATTGGAGATGGATGTCGCTACAAAGTAAATTCACTTTCTCCGCTAAGGTATCAACACACATTTAACGAATGTGTTGCAAATGCTTTGGTAGCGTATCGCCAAATTCTGATTGACAACTAGATACAAAAACGTAATTTTAATATCTTAATTCATATAACACCGTTCCGTGTTATTTTTTCTTACACATCATAAAAGTGAAATCCCATTTTAAATGTTGAGATAATAAGCAGGTCACACGAAAATTGGGGGGGATTATATTCCAAGCTTGATCATATATATTCGAAATTGTACATTTTCTTTAAATCAAGTTCGGCATGCTTATACATACATCAATTTTCTGTATTTTTTAAACATTAAAAATTTATTTGTTTTACCTTGCAATCACAAAATATTAAAAATTAGTTTATTATGACACCAATTTTTTATTGTAAAGTTTTTACAAGAAAACAAGATTAGAATAAAAGCTCCACAATTGTACCTTACTTTAAACCGATTGTATGTAATTTTAGTAAATTCCCGTCCACTTATTTAGAAAATAAACGTAAGCTTAATATTTACCTACAGAAACTGAACAATGAAATTGATTGACGTGTACTACTTCCTATTTACATACAGTCAATACATGCAATGTTGGGAAGTCTGACTATATTACAACATTATTTGCATTAAACATATATTTTGTTTATTATTACAAGTCACAATTCAGTATACATGAAATGACTGCGAAAACTAATACTTATCTTCAGCATGTTATTTAGACAATAAGCAAGCGCACCGAGTTTTAGCATTTCAGTTTCAGCAAGTCAAAATTTGAAATAAACATAACTGTAATATCGAATCCTAATTTTTGAAACACAAGTTCTGCAGCAATATTCACATTCTACTTTTATATTTTAGTGGCATTTTCTAAATTTCCATCAATTAAATTCGAAATATAAAATTTTTTAAACAAACCTCATTTCACGCATTAAATTGCCAATCTGCTGGCATAAGCCTTAGCTACTACATATTTTCGTGTTTTGAAATTTTGACGTTTCATTCCATTACATTACGCTGGTACGTGCGGAACGGTAAACTTTTCGTTGACCGGAAAGCGCTCGCAGGAGGAGTTTATAGTTGGTTGTAGCTGACTCCGTGCGTCCTTATTATTCTACCTACCTACCTACCTATGTAGTTAATCTTTATAAGGACAACCAACACGACATGGTTAACTTTATAATGATTAACCCTTTTTTCAGGTGTTGCAAAATTCCTCTTGTCATCCTTTAGGAGTTTAAATTCCCACCAACCATGTGAGTACCTTAATGCTGCTCGAAATCGAAAGTGTCCTATTTTTCTCAACATTCACTTGACCAAGATCCAGTAGTTATCACGAGTATCATTCGGATTAACTGTAAGATTAACTATAAGAACTTTTAGCCAATCTTCTGTTTCTGCTTAAGTAAATAAATATTCGTTTAGTTTACTAGCTATTTTCACTAATGGCAGCTCTGAAACTAATGTCGTCAACAAAATTGATTAACTTGTACTGTCAAAAACAACACATAAATGCTTCCAGATTAAGCTATCATAGAACTCTCAAACTAAAAGCTGTTATTACAGTTTGTCTTACCATCCAAACTGCTACGCTGTTCAAACACATTAAGTAAATTTAAAATAATTTTACACAATTTGCAGTATTTCACAATGTTAAAAGTATTTTATTATTTATACCGGTCGTATACACCCAACCCTTAAATGTGAAGAATATTATTATATGAATACAAGAAGAGTGTAGCTCGAACATGTTGGATGAGTTTATGGAATTATTTTCCTATGAACACGAGAATACATATTTGCAAGTATAAAAATGTAAAACTTGATAATTCTTGCAGATTATTTCAAGCTATAAATCATTTTTGTATTTGACATGGGTAAAAACAATTATAAGTATTTACATGTAAATTGTACAGAGTTGCGCAAAAAAACTACAACATTAAATTTATATGGAACCAATTTATGATTCCAAGTAGCAATTTACTAGATGATATGGTCCCATGGTTCAATCAAAATAATCAACACAATAATTCATATATATGTCCATTTTAGTGCTTTCTATTTCCACTGGTTAGCAACGCAACGTATGGAATTTGAAGTTTACAACGTCGACAACAAAACAATTTCGACTGTACTGCGCCAGATGCATTTGTAACTTACACAGCTCTCCTTCCCTTTTGTTCGTACAAGCAATTCAATGTTGTATTTCCGAAAGTTTTAAGTTTTAAAGCTTTTGAAAACGAATACTGAATTTATATTTTATACTCAAAATGTTCTCACGAACCATAGCTTGCACTTACCTTTACCTTCTTGAATTCACAGCATGGTGGGGTTTCATGCCACTTCGTTGGGACAAACATCATGGCAAACTCTTCATCGACGCACAAGCGCACTCAAGAATTATTCACAGGTGGACAATCACAACCGCCTACGTCCTGGTTGTTCTGCCCACTCACGTGTAAATTCTGCACCAAAACAAACAACACGACATAATCAACTTCATCGCCATCATTTATATTTCAAGCATTGCCATTTCACTTTTACTTGGCCTCTATGCTTTCAACGCCAATCAAATATGTCAGTTGCTTAATGCTGCTTGGAAGTTGGTCGACGACTTTGAAGCGTGCTATTTAGCAGAATATCAATCCAACAAAAACGCAGTCCAAAACCGTTTCCTGTACACGACGTCATTGCTCCAGTGGGCAGAGTGCGTATTTATTGGCGCTGTAGTTGGCATGGACAGCTTTCTCCGGCCACAGGCTCCACCGTACTTGCTGTTCTCCTTAAAATCTGAGTTTGTAACTTGGCCTGTAAAAGTAGTCGCAGGAACTTGGATCACCTATTTTGCAATCGGAATGATGTCTCTGGTTGGAGTAGTTCTATATCAAGGGACTATCACTGCCTTCTATATTTTAGATATGATTCGAAAAGAAATGAGAGTGGGACAGAGTCACTACAAAACAAAAGCATGTCTAAGAGCTAATCCCAAGATGCTCTTATGCAGATGGCAGGCGATTGCTATTTTGGTGAAAATGGAAAACAGTGAGTTTCTCTTTATGATGCTTTACTTTGAAATATCAATGCTAGCCACAGGTACAATAGCAATTGTGACGCTTGTTCTTCATTGGAACTCAACTGAGCATCTAGTGAAAGCTTGTATGATAGGTGCAATAATAATGGCGACACTCATATGGCCTATTATACTGTCAGCCTATGGATTGTTGCACAAATGGAGTAAGACAACAATAAACTCTTGGAAACAGCAGTACTGGAAAAACAGCGAGGATCGGGCGTACATGGAAAAAGCCAAAATGTGCTGCGTTCCAATGTGCTTTGGAGACGGACATCGCTACAAAGTGTATATGCTTTCGGCGTTGAGATATCTCCACACTTTGAACGACCGTGTATTCAGTGCTTTGGTAACGTTTGGAGAAACTGTTTAAAAATGTTTAAACTGCTAGCGTTGAAATTCCGTATCTGAAATTGTAGCTGCAACTCTTTTTAATCCTTTTAAAAGCTAAGTTTTGTTTGTCTATAATGTTCGTTCATGTCGATTGCTTAGTTAGGCACGCCTTTAAGGCTTTAAAATATTTCTGTGTACTAAGGTTTAAAGGTTAAATAGTAGTTACTAATTTACTTACATGCCATCCTTGATTAAATTATTAAGTAGCGAAGCATTGAGTTACTTTATGTGTCTTTCTCTGTTCGTCCGTCCGTCCGTCAACACGATAACTCAAAAACTACAACAGCTATTCAAATTCTGTTTTCACCAATCGATAGCTGACCTTAAGGGTCAGTCCTGGTACCATTTTCATAATCATGGCTTATCAGAAACCGTTAATATTTAAGGGTAACTTGAGCGACTACTATTATCTACTTACACATTACGCGTTATACATTAAACGTTATGTAATAGACGTTCTATGTTACTCCTAAACTTAACTTAAGCTCATCTTGAGCTTATTAAGTAGCGAAGCATACTTTATGTGAACGACTGACTCTGTCCGTCCGTCCGTCAACACGATAACTCGAAAACTATAACAGCTATTCGAATTCTGTTTTCACAAATCGATAGCTGACCTTAAGGGTCAGCTATTAGGGTAACTTGAGCGACTACTATTATCTACGTATACATTACACCTTATACATTAAGCGTCACGTAATACACGTTCTATGATACACTTAAACTTACCTTAAGCTTATCCT
>JAHZMT010005510.1:0-11172 GCA_027743785.1 Sinhomidia bicolor
GGTGCTGCTATTGTGTACCTAGATATATGTCTTTGTTCAGATGCACTGAAGTGTGCTGGACAAGCGCCAAACAGTTCGGAAGATATTTTCCAAGGTTGGCTTCTCATTTTTTCCAATTTTTTCAGCATGATCTCACTCTCAGTGCTGAGAGAATTGTGCAGTAGTATTATTGTAGATAATGTATACAAAAGAAAGAAAAAAGAGACCGCTGCCGCCGCCGACACGTTGAAAGCATTTTGGAAAGAATCAAGACTGGACGTGCGTCATAATGCTTAGATTTGATTGTAGTAGCGCATATACATATGGATGTATTTACTAGTTTTATGATGTTATGTAGTAAATGGTAGCACTAGTACTCCTCTCCGACTCTCACCCTTATACTACATCAGTAAACAAATAGAACGTAAAAAGCCTTTCTCTCGAGGTGATCCCTTCTGAATAGTTTTGTACGACAACGACACACGACTCTATACAGTGGGCGGGCGTATGCACGAAATGCTTTTCTTTCAACTTTATTATGTCACATATGTATTCTTTTTTTATCAAAAAAAAATCTTTCTTATTCTTTCTCTCTTTCGCCTTCTTTTTTATATGTATATAAAACTAGCCCTTCTAGTAAACAGGATAATATACTGTGTGATGTGACAATGAGAAGAAACTCTTGGAACAAATACATACTTTCGGAAATGGTAATTTCAGGCGATTTCTTATTGAAGTTTTTTTTCTTTGCTTTTAGACGCAACAAAAGTAGTTCACATTATTTAGAAAATGTAAATAAAAAAGTACATATACATTTTCCCTTTTAAAAAGCATTCTAGATTTTGGATACATTCTACTTTGATACTGACTGCAAACTCTATCATATCTGATCAAGTCGAAGGCAATTGAAATTCTTCTGGAAAGTGAAAGATTCTTTTCCTTTGTACACTTTGGAGACAAAGTCACAGTTGCTGTATTGTACATGTAAAATGCACGAGAGATTCCTACAAACTTTGAACATGGTTTGTTGAGGTCTGTTGTCAAAAACATTGATGCAATCGCTAAAGTTTATATAAGCATTTGACATTTTGTGATTTGATGATAAACAAGAAGATATACTACTCTTTAAGTGAGTACATATGTAGTAGCTCTGTATTTACTGATACTCCAAATTCAATCCCAATTCCACTCTGTAAACTTTTATCTTTAAAAAAATAAAAATAAAATACTTTTTGAATTGCACTCTGAAATTTAACTGAATATAAAAGATAAATAGATGCGAAAGGCTACATTTTAACAGGTTTACATAACCGTTATCTTAACTATAAAGCTGAAAAAGTTCACAGTGCAAAAATGTAACGACAGCGGCGGTGGCAGCAGCATAAGGTGAAATACGTGTAAGTGTCAATTCTAATTCTTCTGGCGCTAGTTATGCAACCCTCTTATATATTGTGCATATTTATTGGACCATTGTTTCTACCGGGGAAAAGCGAAATTTACATCTATAGAGTGTTTTGTATGTTAAATTTTAAGAGAAAATGTAAGTGTTTTCGATGAATGCTTCTTTTTCCTTGTATGTATCTCTTTCACGATGATGATGACGACGATATGTGTAGTAGGTATACGTGTAGTCAGCAAGCAGACCAACAACATAACATTGAGCGAGAGAGAGAGAGGGGCTTTTTGTTATTGTATTATGCTAATCCGACATGTATGCAAGCACATCTCATCCTGTGAGCTTTTCCCGCTTTGTAATGGGAAAGGAGTGAAAGTGGAGTCAGACAATCTAAAATGGCATTCACTGTGTTTTTTTGTGTTGCTTGCATACATGTGCTGGCTGACTGAAAAGAGAAGAAAAAGTGGAAAGAGGAAACAAGAAGGATGAAAGTAGACACACTACTACTACGACTACTACAACAACAACAAAACTTACGTATGAAATGCAAGTTCTATTATTGTACTTGATAAATATAATGCAACAGAGGGCAACTGACTGAGTGGGGAAAGAGGGAAATAATAAGTACAATAAAAATGTGAGCCCCTTTTTCTTCTTCCATTTTGATATTACAATTTCGCCTTGTATTTGTGTAACTAACGTCAGCAAACCATAGCGTTGTTCTCTTTTACTCCTGTTGGCCGTGTAAAAATGTCCACTTTCTCTAAAATAACTGATGTAACGTCAGCACTCTGCTGGGGAATGTGTGTTTTTGTAGGATTTTTTTTTGTTCTAAACAACAAAGCACACAGCCGTTTTTGTTGTTGTATTTACTGACTATATACCACTATACACGTACATATTTATATATAAACGTGTCGACTTTGTAACTTGCCTCTATTCTTTTCGTTCTAACGGACGGAGCAATATTTGCTTGCCTCCAGTCACTTTTCAAAAGTCTCCGACTACCGGTTGGTTTTATGGTGTTAAAAGTAGATGTAATGTAAAAAGTAAAGAAATATATTTAAACTAAGCGTAACATGAAACGGCTGTCGTAGACGTGCCGCTTATTTGACCATTCTAACGGTAAGAGTAGAAAAGTATTGTCGAGAGAAGGACGTGGAGCTGGGTGGATAATGCTTATAATTTTATTTTCAACCGGAGACTATGATGCTACCAGCAGCAGCAGGCGAAAAACAAGATGATGATGGTGATAATAATAATGCAATGATGATGAAAAGAAGCAAAATTATATATGCAGACGTTAGATTGCTACGTGAAAGCGTTTTGTGGGAAAAAATACCTTACGTTAAAAACTGACATGGAGGATGAAAATCTTCTCGGGTACTCTATAGACTCTATGGTTAACTTTAAATTTGATAGTAGCATTATATTTTTCTCCAGTCGTAAAAGAGATATGTACATGGTTAACTTGAGGTTTTCAAGCAAGGTTTACATAGCGTACATACATACATATATGCATATTGTGTGAGTTGCAAAATTCTCCATTTGATTTACGCTGGAATTTTTTTTCAGTAAGGAAGTTCCTCCAAAATTATGTGAATATATGTATACATGTATATTTATCTGTATAGGTATGTAAGTTTGCCCAAAAAAGTACATGTCTGTTTTAGTTTTTGAGTGGCTCGTATTACGTAAAAAGAAAGGAAAAAAATGGAATGCAGGAGGACCGGATAGAGTTAATTGAGAAACGGTTTGTTATTCTTCTTTTTTTTCTTTACGTTTCTCCAGTAGACCATAGCTTTTATTCTTGGTGAAGGATATATTGTGAGAGAATGTGGTTCTCAAGTTTAATGGGTTTGATGTTTGATAACTGAATCCAGTTTATTGCTTTTAGTACCGGATCTTTATATTTTATTACGTTTGCACAACACAGTGTGCTAGAGAAAAAAGGAAGAGAGAGAGAGAGAGAGGAATGAAGGGAGTTGATAGATGGAAAAGAGAGTTATAAGATTTCAGACTGTAGGAAAAAAGAAAGCAGAGATCTGCTCAATTTTGTATCTCCTCATCATTGTAAGTACACTTCGATATGTGCATACGTACGTATGTAGTAGTGGGTAAAGAGAGATGAAAGGCAAAATAGATGTTTGCAGTAGTTTACTCTTTGAGAGAGAGAGAAAAAAAAAATCCATGATGAACCAGTCACAAAAGCACGTTTTACCCTTTTGTTTATATAAAAACAAGCACGAGAAAAAGGGGTATTATTCTTATAAGGCTCACTTCAAAACACCTAAGTTTATCGTCGTTGGACAAGAAGTTTTTGTTTGTTTGCTTTTTCCAGCTTAAAACAATCATTTTTGTTGGGAAGCAAGGTAGAATGTGAGAGAGGAGAGAAAGTCGAGTGGTTGACAGAAGTAAAAAAAGTATGCTCATTCCTATACAGATGTAGTATATGTATATACCATATACATATAGCTTATGTATTACTGTAGTAGGTTACTTACTTTTTGTGCATTTTTTATATCAAAGTTGGAGAGACAAACGTAAGATAGATTTAAGTAAAGAGAGAGAGAGCTCTATGATTAAATAAAGCACATATTATGTATAGAGAGAGTTTGTGTGTATTTTAAGTATGTACATGGTATTTCGGGTGCAGAGATGATAATTGAATACAAAATACATATGTATTACGTTTATGCTGTGTGGAGCGTAGGTATGTGTACCATTAAAAGAGCCAGATTGTCAAGAAGTGCTTTACTACTTGAAGCGAGTTAAGTGTAAGCAATAGTACACGCCTCGCGTAACAGAGCTTAAGTTATTGCTGGTACTTGTAACAAAGTTTAGTTGGGAGAGAAAAAGTAGGAGAAAGTAGTAAAATCCTATAAATAGAGACGTATGGTAAATAGGATTGAACTATACACGGCTTATTGGCAGAATCTTTGACCTTAATGCTTGTAACTTACCTCAACAAAACAAACTGAAAAAAAAATAAGAATGAACAGAGAGGAGGAGAGAAGAAGGGATATACGATATTTTTGTCAGGGTCTTTAGGTTACTTTTACTTAAACATCAAGTCCCATCCCCACTTTTGCTTTAGTGTGTGTGTATACTTATTTTTTTCCCAGTGAATAGTGGATACATATAATATAATACATACTCAAGTAAGTACATTTTATTTGCTATATCAAAACCAAATGACAAAACTTTTTTTTACTCATTAGAGGAGATCCCTAACTGGGCTCATTGTTCCCTAGTTTTTGGTGTAGCTTACTTGTTTTCGCTGAGAGTATCGTGCAATATTTATATACAAAAGGAAATATATGTGTAATGTTTTGTAGTACGATGTTAAACTAAAAGCGTACCATTTTTTTCCATTTTGGCAAATGAAAGCAGTGTGTACACAGTGATGAGAAAAACGTTGGAGGAATAAGGAGCGGAAGAAATGAAGAGGGGGAAATTACCAAAGTTCGTTGTAGCCCTTCCGGGCCTTTGAGGAGGCTTTGTCATTTGTTATCTAGTGTCGCGGTGTTTGCTTGTGTGTAGTTCTTTTTTTTCAACAACGAAAAAAAATAATATAAATGACAAGATACGGACTGCTCAGTTCAACGATGCATGCAGTATTCTTGTTGTTTTTTTTCTGAAAAAAAAAGATACAGACAGATGAGGCATCATACATTTCACAATACATAATGGAGTATCATGCATCATAATAAAAAATACTTTTATATCGTCAAATTAAATGAAACAGTAGATGCTGGCGGCCATGTTTTCGTTTGGCAGTCAATCTGACACAGTTGAGCACAACCATAATAGTATAGTTTTTTCTCCTTTTTTTCTTGAAATGAGAGTCGCTTCGCTCTCGGCAAATCTGTCACGACACATGCCACTTAACTTGGAACTTGTATTGTTTGTTACCATCAATTTACGTAGAGAAATGATGATGATAGTGCTCTATCCTTTTATAGAGGATTATTGTTGCGGGCAATGTTACAGTGGTTTGTGGGTTTATTGCAGAATTGCATTCATTCAAGATGATGTTGTTGTTGTTGTCAGCTTTTTTCCATGTTTTGTTTGATATAGGGGCGATATGCTGCCAGTACTGCTGTCGCTGTTGTTATTATACTGGTACTTGTGAGCCTTTCATTTTATAGGTTGTAGTTTGTTCCTATTAAATTATCTGTATTTCATATTTTTTTCTCTCTCTCTCTGTCTCTTGCTAAATATAAAATTATTCATAACAAGGGATTAAGGATTACATATATGAGAAGAAATATGTCTACTGGGTGGAATATTTTGGCAAATTTTTTGTCTATTTTCTGTCGCATTCCCGTTTCAATAGATTTTTATTATATGTGTCCCACGTTTTCTCGTGCTTTATTGTTATTGTTTGTAAAACAGAATATAATAATAATGTATTTGCAACTTTAGGAGCAGCGTGTGTATAGTAAACAAGATGTGCACACTGTATGATAATACAGTCTCACCGTTTTTTGTAATCTTTAGATCGCTCGTTTGCGTCCCTCTTGCACAGCGGGATGTTTCTACAGTTCATGATCGTATATCTCCATCGATAGATTTGCAGCCTGCTGTGAAATACTCTACGGTATATATTTTTGTTTTCTGGGAAAAGATTTATATTATTGTTTACTTTGGTTATACACAGTGTAACAAAGTTGAAACTCTTTTTGTGGATCATCATCATCGTCGTCATCATCATCATCATGTTGCGATGAATGTGTGAAGCTGACTGAAAACGAACGTTGGCTGAGTGAGTACCTAAGCGAGAGATGGTTTATTTGTACGTATGTGCATGCTAAAAGAAAATGGTTTTTTTGTAAAAACGTGCGTAAAAACGATTTTGTTGAGCTTTCTCCTCTGCAGAAATATAAATATGATGTACAAGCCAAATATATTCTATATACAATATAGATTGTAGTTTTTTTATATTATTAAGGTTGGTAGTTTCTTTTTTACTTGCAAGCATTTTCCCATAGATCTCGGTTTTCTCTGGAAGGAGTGTACCTATGTATTTTAGTCTCAGTGATATAAACAGTTTACCAAAGTTGGAAAACAGATTTTATCCTTTGAACAAAATTGTTTGTAGTTTGTAATAAAAAGATTTATAAAAATATATATATACTGCATACATTTTTGTATCGCTCGAAGATGTTGTCTAATTAGGCAGTATGCTGCGTATTTTTATTTTAAATTTTAGAATCTTATTCTAGCTTGATTTTTTTCTCATCAAGTAACGCAGCGAACTTTGTCAAAAGTAGCGTGCATATGTCTGGCTATATAGAACGCATTTTTATTTCATTTATTTATCATAGGCTTATCCTTTACCTGTAGGCTTTTCTGGAAATTGTAACATCTGTACTTGATTTAAACTGAGTTTATACATTTTCTATGTTAAATTTTCTTGGAAAAAAGAGAAAATGTATTTTTGACGAGTAAACCTGCCTCGCAATGTTTACATTTCAAAGGTTTGGTGGATACCTTGTGTTCGTTTCTCAGTTTTTAATATAAATGTTACTTTCCCATGACGTTTGCAGGAAAAATTGATCTGTCATAAATTCAGTGACGGACCCTAAGTACACCAGTCGTGGTTTTTATCAGCATATGCTGAGAAAACAAGAAGAGAGTATGGTATCATGATGATCGTTATCGTTTCTTCGTCTTCAGTCTTGATCGTATCACGAGCGGAATGATGAATGCATGCATCCATATTAAATGTACATTTTGTTGAAAGAAACTTGTTAGGATAAAAACAGTGCGGAATGTCTAGATAGAAAAAAGAAATGAGCTAAATCATCTTTTTGCCTTCACAATCCTCAAAAAGTCCATGAGCTTGGATATCGTAAAACACTTTTTTACTCGCAACTAAGCCATGAATCTGCAAAGGTTTTTTTTCTGTTAACGTACTGCTTCTGTTTTGCTACTACAAATAAGGTGCATATTCTTTTTACCGGTAGAGTTTTCCGTCATGGTACACCGGTTCCTAAAATTGAACACACGGTAATTTAGTAGAAGAAATCATGGTAGACTTTCTCGTTTGCTCCTTTCTCGTGTTGTCTCCCTTGCAAAACAGCGAGTAATATAGTGGTTCTTTGTGAGAAGCGCTGATACGTATCAAGTCGCTACAGTGTATTTTTTTCTATATTTTAGAATAGTTGCTACATTCTAGCAGGAACAACAAGAAACTCATCCTAAACGAGAGAAAATCTTTTTTATGTAGAAATTCAGTAGCCAGTTTTCATATACACGATTTTAGCTGAGAGCAAGGGAAATGGGTTGAACGTATCTTCCTTCTTTGTGTAGAAGGTTTCTTCTCTTCAGGTTGACGTATGTCTTCTGTACGGAAACTTTCACCGGCTGACAGCAAACGAGGAGAAAGCAGTAGTAGAAAGCATTACTGAGTGAAAGAATAGTTTAGGTTATATGGGTACAACACTTCTAGACACAACAACAGTCCAGGTCAATGTGAGAAATATAGGTATATGCACATGCAGTGTGTGTAGCCGCATTACGCAGAGAACAAGTGGATACCGTACAAGCATGAATGCATCATGCTCTTCTCGCTGGATTCTTTAAGTTCTTTGAAAATATTAGTTAGGTACATATAAACAACACGAGCAAAGCGCGATGAGGCTCATTTTGTTTTTTTGATACCGTTATGCTTTCGTGTACACCATTTTGACGTAAATGTTACAACTTTTAGCATTATCAAAAAAATTGTAGTAAAATAGTGCCAGCGGAAGAGAGAGAAAGAGAAAAAAAACAAGTGGGAAAATATCAGAAAAGATAAATGGTAGCAGAGCGAGGTAATGGTTCTGTGTAGTTTGTTTTCGAGCAAAACGCAAACATGCCCCAATATAACAGGCTAAATGGCGTCCTGCATTATTTTTATTATTATTTTATTTTATGTGCTTGGAAATTGCTTTTATCACTTTGTATATAACAACACGTTAATATGATGCTGTTAAAGTTAACTGTATTTATGGCGAAATATAAATTTTCTACCCTGTTATTGTACAATATTTTTGTAATATTTCATGTTTTTTAAGTACCAGTATCGGGTTCAAGTTGTTTTTTTTAAGAACTTGGTTGTAAGCAGTTGGTTCAGTTAAGCGCACACCGCCTTTTTAGAACTTGTCTTCTTGCTTGTGCCTTCTAACAGTAATAATAATAATAATAAAATTTGTTATAAATTGCAACAAGTTTAATTCTAGCAGGCGCCTTTAACATCACGTTTGTTTGAATTTTTTCCCAAACTATACGCTATTGTTCGCTGATGGGTGTCGTTTTAAGTTTTTTCTTTAAAAATGATTTCATTTTATTATCATGTTTCAAAGTTTTTTCCCCGTCGGATATTGGTAGTTTCACTTCACTTGACTTCACGCTGCGTTGCCTTACCATACCACCATGCTTTACCAATCTGTAAGTAGGTATGTCAAAAATTGTTGGAAGCTTCCATTTACCCTTAATGTAACTTTATTTATAAAACCGTAAAGTATTATACATATAATAAATATATATATTTGTAACCATTAAGTGTGAACACCAGCTCTTACCGTCACCATCTTATTGCCACTTTTGTTTTTTTTTCGCCTTGTAAGGATCTTCCGCCCGACAAGTATAATCTCATTAACCGGTTATATAGGGTCGATAATGAGCGGCATCAAAAGAGAAAAGTATATACTTGTAGCAACACCAAACTCTTATATATAATGCATTACTCAGCAATTTTTTTGGGAGCGGGCAGGCAGGCACGCTGGCAGCAGAGTTTTATAGTATAAAATGGATATGCCCACTTGCCACTTGCTCGCTGCTGCAGGGGGAAATTTGCTGGTCATTTTCATTTTCAAGATAGTTGATGTGAAGAGGAAAGTAATTTTATCAGATTGTGAAAGCTGTACTAGTTGGAAGAAAATAGTGAGCGAGTCGTAGTTTGCTAATAATGAAATGGCTGCCAGTTTAAATAATGCACATTGTTCATCTTTCCCAATGATGGGTTGCGTGATGGGATGCGATGAAATCCACCAAGGTATTCATTCTTTCTTCGCGTCGTGCATGTGAAGCATTATTTCTCTTTTGGCTCAGCTTTGGTTGGATTTGATGACAAGACTCGTGATCGCATGAGAAAGCAACGTATAGCTTGCGCTTCACCGTTGTTTGTATTTAGTGCTTGGCATAAAATAAAGAGAACTGCCGCTGCTGCCACCGGAATCACTGGAAGTGGATGAAATGTTTTGGTGTCACTCGTGAACTAGCTGTTTTTACTAAATGTACATGCTAGTGCAGTGGTGGTGTAGCCAAGCCATCAAAAAGTAAGACAAAAGAAACTCACCGCGGTCGTTGAAGGGTTGAAGTGGCTGGTAAGCAGTAAAAGATAGTATTTATGTTCACGCTAACGTCTCTTCTTTCAATAGATCTCTTGTCGGAAATATCCGTCACCATTCATCACTATCATGATCATCACCACATGTTATATCGTTTGCAGTGTGTACAAAAAAAGAGAAAGAGGCAGAAGGGGAAAATCGTGTGGACTCCAGATGTTACTCTTGTTTTTATTATTGTGGATGATGTACTCATTAGATTTTTGACAACACCTGTGTCGTGACTGTAATCTCAGTAAAAAATATTGCTGTGTGTTTATGTGTGTGGCAAGGCCGTATATGTTTATATAACTAGTCTGTTCAAGTCTGTTGGGGTTTTCAAAAAAGAGGTTATTTTTTGTGCACATTTTATCAAAACTTTAATAAAATTTGCGAAATGGAATTTGCATATTTTTGCATCTACATCAGCATATATAAGTATTCCGTTCTTGATTTTATTATTTAGGTATACCAAAGTATAAAAAAATGCTTTTATACCTTGAAATTTTGTCATTGTTTATATTTTACTGGGATGATATGATGACATGTTTCTTTTGAGTTGTTCATCCACTACACGTCATAGTGCATTCGAGTGATTGCCCGAAGAAGATGCTGGTGGTGGTACCGGTACCCGTGCCAAAATATGTTAATAATAATTTTTGCATTCATGAAATATTTATTTATGACTTTGGCATGACAATGAATCACTCATGCATATGTATGTGACGATAAATAAAATAGAGTTTTCGTCCTTGTGAAATATGCGGTGTGGCGGTGGAGATCTGTCTCTGTGCGGCAGCAGTAGTCGTAAAGGAGAAGACGGAGAAAGTTTTTGATTCTATGTAGCTTTTACGCTTTCAAATGTCAGAAATGATGATGGTGTAAATGAGTCTCTATATTTTATTACGAATGGAGTAATTTTGCGAACAAGAGTATATGTATGTGTTGTTGGTTGAAACCATGTTGAAACTGAGACTTGATGAAGTTTACATGAATAAAATGTACATATGTAGTTTTTTACGGGAGCAGTGACCGTAAAGCACTTTCATGCACCTTTTACATGAATACACCATTTGCAACCCGCATAACTTTCACACATTCACTTTGTAATGTAAGTCACGAGTGAAAGCTTGTAGTTTGGTTAATCGTGTGTGTATGTTGATGATGGGCAGACAAAAGAATTATGTAAGTATCTACTTACATAGGTAGTTTGCTCTTGTTGATGCTAATATAGTAGAGTAGGAGTAGAACACACAAGCTGAATTGTTATAACGTTATATTGAGTTTTTTATTGTTAAATCTTTTTTGGCGGCAGAAAATAAAAACATGTCAGTCATTTCACTGAGAAAATTGAACACATCTATTATGCGTATTACAACATTTCCACCACCAGATTTAGAATTCGTACCTAGAGACTGCATG
>JAHZMT010005511.1:0-13204 GCA_027743785.1 Sinhomidia bicolor
AAATATGTTTTTTATCGTATGTAATATTATACATCTTGATTTCTTAATTGCATACATTTGTTTGCATAATAATTCGTAAATCTCAATTTCATGAAAAATGGGCTGGCTCGTATATGGTAATCTATGGAAAGTATCTGAGACAATCTTAATTGATAATTGTTGAAGAGAAGAAAAAAATTCGTCGTGGTCGTCGACTCACCATGTAATTTTGATAAAATTACTAGGATAAAACGTATTATTATTACTTGATTAAATACAAAACGGAAATTATTATTATTATTATTTGTACACATGTCCGCAGACGCTTACAAAGATAGTAATTAAGGCATCTGATAAGTTATGCGTATGAACTTCACCGCACGATGTAGGAACAACTTGAAGATGAATAAAAATCTCTGCAGTACTCAACTTTGTGGCTTGTTTCTCTCTTTTCTCCTTGTACACTCTCATGCAGGATACTGCATTCTATTCTAGTTTAGCAACTTGCTCGCCGTTTCCATGCAGTGCCATATCGTTTCTATGTGAGGTAACGATTTGTGTGAAGACCTTCAATAAACTTTTGTTGATTGCACCAACTTGCATTACCTATTATTAAGATGATCATCACAACACATTATGCAAGCATTAGTCCGTGTTTGCTCACTCATGGCATCATTTTGATTATACTGACTGTGCTTGACTTTAGCTGTCTACAATCCGCTAATTTCTCTGGCATGCATGTGCTCATATTGTGTGTTCATTCGTTAAAAAAGAATTCTGCAATTGTAATCAACCCATAACATCCTCTGACACGACGACGTGATGACCATCGTCATGATGTGAAACTGTTTTTCGCCACAAAAATTACAAATAGCTATTAATTTATTCGTGCCCATTTTGAGTGGTATATAATACCGACCAGCTCATAAACTTGACTGGGAGTTTCGATTTGCCTTCATTATCATTCCATAATGACCGAGTAGTGCATTTTTACTGTTCGTTCGACTTGCACATAATATTGAAGTTTAGGTACGCGAAAGTCTATCCATTTTTACTAAAGTAGTTTCAGTATAACTGCTGCGACGATGACTGCCGTCTGTCTGTCGCTATCAAAACTTTGTATTTTCACATGTTTTCAAGGGGTTTTGACCAAAAAACCAAAGCTGACTCAGTATTTAAAAAAATAAAGTCATACCCAAAATCGACGGTTACTCAAAATGCATAAATAATTTTTAAAATCTTTGAAAACAAAGTTTTAACAATTACTTTTCGGAATACGTACATATTATCATCTATAAAAAAATTATAAAACTTATACTTAAATGCTGCAGTGCTTTATTTCTCACAATATGGTTGCGTCCTTTGTAGTATAAAACTGCTTTGAAAATTAAAAGCAATGAAATTACATAATTGTTTTTGCTCTACTCCATTCTAAATTCATTATACAGATATGCATACCTCCACATTAAAGTACATAAATAAATACGTTTTTATACATACTTTTTTAATATGTACATTGTATACCTGTACTCATATAAAGTTCTAGCAATAATATGTACATGATTGTGGAACTCCTGCTGAATTTAATGTAAATTACGACCACTCAGTTTCGTGCATCCATTAAACATGCCGGGATGGTAATTATCTTTCAGGAACGAACACAACGAGATGATGGTAATTTCATCTGTGTAAAATAAACCATGTGATAAAATAGCAGTTTATTACTATCGCATATTAGCATATTAAAACAAATCTTGTCAACACATTCAATGTGTGTGGGATGTGGAAGGAAGAATGTGTGGGAAATCTATTAGTTTGTTTGTAACTTTTTTCCACCACATCCACTTGTTTCTTTCAAGTAAAAATTTTCGTGGAGAATTTATCCTTTGCTTCTTCTGCCGGTGGCGGTGCTGTAAAAAGGTGAATGAGTTTTAATAAGTCGATTGGATCATTGGTATTTTGTTAAAAAATAAACGCAGCAACAAGGTACCAATATACTGCAGCAACTTTGCTTACTATTGCGCTACTAAGCGGGAAATGCATGAAAACGCTTTGTTAAATCATGCAACACAGTTCTTTCTTACCATCAACCTGCTAAATTGCTGGGTGGAGATCGATGAAGTGGATGGCATTATGCATTGAAGTCGTCTGTTAGCAGTCAGCATCATCCTATGCGCCAACAAAACATGTAACAAAAATAATAACAAAACTGCTATTCATTTACATACAAAATGTATACGTTTGAGAAAACATGTAGTAGCTAATTTCTAAAATTGTAAGCAAGCCAAAGTCTAAATATTGATCCTTCGTCTGTGTGATAACCTAATAATACTAGTTATACAATTAATTAAAGCAAATAAGCAAAAAGGTAATTGGCAATTAGGAACTAATGAATAATTATTTTGTGAAAAGGGAGCACCCTGGTGCACGTATGTCTTCTAATAATTCGAGTGATTTGTTATTGACAATTGATTAACAATTGATTTTTCAAGGAAAACGTGTCATCATCATTGCATCCCATTGCCACTTTGTCTCGTAGTGGTCTCCTTGTGCCTTTCATTAAAACTGTAACGAAACTCCAAACGGAAAAGCGTTTTGTTAAAATTAGCTCAGTTATCTGTAAAGTAAATGAGCTAACGAGAGAAATGTCAGTATTATGAAGACATTTGAGGAGTAAAGAATGACGTTGTAGGTCAAAGGCTGAAACAACACATGTGTTTCGGGCTATTATGGGGCAAAATGTTTGCGCTTCTTGTGTAAATGTTGGCATTGTTAGTGGCAAAGACTGTAAAAAGCTATGCAGATAAATGGTTAGGCAATTCTTCCACTACAGAAAGGGAACACAAAAAAATGTATACCTAGGTAATATGAATGGTTTTTTTGTGTGCCTGCATGCATGTGTGAATGGATGACTGTTTTGGCGTTAATGGGCTTCCTACCAGTAATTGGTATAATGTACGTTCTTTCGCTTTAGTGCCTATGTACTTGATAATAGATATACAATGTTTGTTTCACAACATAAAATGCAGTTGCACCAAATAAGCATCTTCAACCGTAACAATATTATTACTATTATTATTATCCCGCATATGCAATGATTGAAGTAGCTAATAGAGTAAAAGCGCTGATACTTGACAATTTAATAATAATAATGATAATAATAATATTCAAATAAGTACTCGTTCCACTCAAATGGTGTAATAATAAGAAAAAAGCGTTTCTTTAATTTTTTTTGCTGCTCGGAAGTATATGTACCTATGTATATATGTATGATACCTTATATACATGGATGACATTCCGTAAATAAATTCTTGCCTCTCGCTGTTAATTTTACGACGAATGTGCAATGTGGCATGTCTAGTAGTGAATTGCATGTATCTTTCTTCCCTTATCACCATTACCGTGTAGAGTCGAGAAAAGAGATGATGCTTAAGTGAAACTGGTGCACACTTTGTTGGGTATGGTGAAATACATGTTATAATTTTAATTTTTACAGTGAGACTCTTTTTCTTCTTTTTCTTCATCATCATCATCGTGATTCTTTGCTTTCCTTACACTTTTAGTAAGCCCAATTAACAGCGTTACCCCAAAAAATATTTCAAGGGAAGCATTCCATTTGCTTTACCGTAACCCAGCACATTTATCACTTGAACTCAGATCAGGTTCAGTGCTTAAATCACAACATACAATATGCCTATTCTTCTGCTTGGAGATTGCGAGTGGCTCTTTGTGAGTGTGTAATAATAATATATATACCCGAATATTTGAGATGTGGTGGTGGTGCGAGCGAGTAAAAAGGACAACTATTCTATGTGCATAGCGTGCAAGCATATAATTCACTTTATTTTTTCTGCCATTCTCATGTTGTCTTGCACACACCACCACCACCATCATACCACCACAACAGCAGCGTAGTACACTTTTCAAAGTAATGACTCCCTGAACAATTTGATACTTTCGAATACGCATGGGTTGAAAAAAATAGGCTTGCACAATGTAATAATGAGTCTCTCACAGTCACCTAAATCTATTATTTGTATCTTTTGTAAACACTCATACATATTATTATTCTACATTTGTTTGTTTGTTTGTGTACAATTAATAAAACATTTTCACATTTTTTTTGTACTTTGTTGCGAAAAAGAGCAGCGAGACGATATCTCACGACAGAGTAATGTGTTCCTCTCAATCCATCCATCTGTATATCCTGTCGCCTCGAAAGAATCCAACTGCAAATTGGCAATCACTCACTTGCTATATTTGGAACAATCAATTTTACAAACTACAAAAGAGTATGCTTCGCAACGACTTTTAGTCAACAATTTGGAAATAAAAATTCTTGAAAAGTTTAAAAAGAAAGAATTTGTGGTGTTGGTGGTGGTGGCGGCGGTACAAAAAAAACGCTCTTATTTTCTTCACGGTTTCGAGCATTGAATTTTTTTTTGTTAAAAGTATTCTTCTTCGTCTTTTTCTTGATGTTGTATGTAAACAGAATAATAACCTTTTCATGACCGGACAAAAGAGGAGTGTTTCTGTCATAGCTGAATTACAAAGCTTTCCTTTGCAAAGAAAACATGCCATCATTGCACATGTGTCATATTTCATGTACATATTTACTTGAGAGGATAAAAATGACTACTTGAGAAGAACATTTGTAGGCAATAAGGAAAAAGAGCTGCATTTCACCACTAAGTGATCATCATCGTCACCATCACATCACACTATTTATAACATAATAGCCATCAAATAGACAATCAAGGAAAGCATATTATCATCGTTTGCTCTTGTGTATGGGCTTAAATTTACATACAAAGTGCACAATACCATATTATTATTATATTATACTTTACTTTTTGCCTTGCACACGTACCTATTTCCTACACACATAATATTTATTTATGTGAAATATGTCAAACGCTAATGATGTCTTTTGCTCCAACCAAAATATTTTCGGTTGGGCATCTCAGCTTTCACATGGGCCGGGAAATCATTTGACACGAAAGCAATTAGACCATTTTTTCTTCTTTCTCACTCTCTTCTCTCTCTCTCTCTTTTTCTTCTGTTATTTCTTCTTCAGTATGCTTGCTTTTCTCTGACATTCTATTATTTTAGAGCTCGTTCCTCTTCTCATTCTTTCTTAAACATGTGTACCTTTCTTTTGAGCTGCTACTTTGTCTGCCTGTTTGTTGCTTGCTGCACAGCTATTAGGCTCATCTAAATGAGTTCATTTGTTTCACGTTGCTCCAACTACATTCCCATTTTCACATTCCATCAAGTTCCACTTCACGAAAACGGTGTCAACTCATTAAAAAAACATTGTTTATTGAAATGTGATCGATGTCACAGCTCTTAAAACTCATTAGCAGATCTTGTGCACGATTTTCGTTTGTTTTTTTTCTTCTCGAGACTCCGACTCCGACTGACAACATAGGAGCGTGGTGTAGACAGAATAGCTATATGCAAAGTCATTGTCATTTTGTAATAGTTGGACTTGGAAAATGAATGAATTTAAATAATAATGTATGGCAAAGAAGATACAACAGAGACCATCAAGTGTATGAAAATTAGTACCACAGCAGCAAAGAGTCGTTACATTTTGCTTAGTCTATTTTCTCTAATAAGAGGTGTTTCAATGCACGAAACAGGATAATTTGTGTAACAGCAGTTAAATTCCATCTAATGTAGAGTGTGTAGGGGTAAAGTGAGATTCTCTAATTGCAAAGGGAATAAAAAGCATTACACAGAAACAACAACAGCAACAATGCATATTTACATTTTGTCGATGCGCAGCGACTTTAGGCACACGCTAACTACAACGAAACACATGAGATTAAAATAGAAAAAAGTCTTTTACTTTTCTCCCTTAATCTGAGGGAAATTGTGTTGCTGTAACATGGCTCCAGGTTAAATTTCATTCATTTTCTCAGAATAAAGGGTATTGTTTATGGGTGCATGCATAATTTCCTAGAATATCTAGAGATTTGCCTGAAATTGCACCCAAAAAAGAGAATATTCCAATTGATGCCAGCAGAGAAAAGAGGAACGAAAAGAGAAAAAGGCTGAAAACAAGCAGCACGGGCTCCAGTAAACTCGCTGCTGCTTCTACTTTCGCTACATCACATCTACCATAAAAGAGCACATCTCCATTTTAATCTTGTATGAAATGCGCATAAAAGCCAACCGATATATATCATAATAATAATAATAAACAGGGCTGCTAAAAGAGTCATATTATTATTATGAAAGCTGAAGAAGACGCAGGCAGGGAAGAACTCTCATTTCCTCTGCACACTTACGACTTCCAGGGAGAGAGAATGAGCAAGTAACAGTTTCACTTGTGTTATTATTATTATTATTCTCACTAAAAAAGTTGTGTTGACTCACTCAAGTTTTCAGGGTGTTGAGCCGACTAAAATGTAGTCGTAGTAATATAATAACCTAAACCTACACTGATGATGTGGTATATTAGCAAGTAAAAGAAAAGCAAAGTATACCTATCTAAACATTATTTTATTATAATATGCTCACATATATATACCTATATATATAAATATATGCATATACATTTGACAATGGGTAGTAGTAGTAGTGGAGTGTGGGAGAGAGAGAGAGAACACACGCTGCTGTAATAATAACAATGATATCCAATAAGCGAGCACTACTATCTTACAAAATGAGCCTTTTATATGTGAACTAACCAAAGCATGCATACTACACTCCATAAAAGCTTTAGTGCTTATCAGAGTGCTGCCATAATTAAGTTGGAATAATAGCTTAATTTGCAATTTGATTATATGACGACGACTAGGAAATTACTGTTCTATTATAATGTGAGCAAATATGAACTCTTCTATTACAACTCCTCCCCGACAGAATCATACCACTGGAGTGGAGCTAATATATTGCCGGAGAGCGAGAGAGAGAGAGTTTGTGTAGTCATTTCTATTATATTACTACACAACTACGAGAACGATGAAAGCAAAAGAGAAACTTTCTTTACAACTATTTTGCTGCTGCTGCTGGTGGTGGTGGCGGTGGTGTGCTATTGCTACTGCTACTTTATTATTTTTCTCTGTTTTTCTCTTCTCTCTCATAGATTGCTCAACCAAGTGGAGTGGAGTTGTTAAGTAATGCCTTTATATTTTGCTAGGAGCGAGGACGATGACTATGTGATGATGATGTGATATACATATTTTATGCATTATGTATACAATGGGCGAGACCGACTGGCTCATGAAACGATTAGGAAAACTGCTCACTTGGAATTTGTGTGTGTAATGAAAACTAAATAATCTCTCTTTTCACTCACGTCTACATTTCTCTTCCATTTATTTCGAGTAAATAACGCCATTATGATTATTATAGTTTGATGGAGCATATGTAAAGAATCCTGATTATTATTATTATAACTACCTTGTTAGGAGAAACAAGTTTCATCGGTTTACGTTCACTTTTCGTAGAGAAAGTTAAATCAAACAAAGGGATGCTATATTATTAATAAGGCTTAGTAATACTATAATAGCTACAATGATGCGGAAACAAAACAAGTTTATATATATATATATAAGGCGCTCTAGTGAAATTTTATAAAATGTGCACAGAGACAATGACTACGCAAACAAATTAAGTGTAAGTATATAAAGAATGTATTACATAGTGAAAGATAACTTTTAATAGGCTACTTATAAAATTGGAGCTATGGGAGAAATCATTTTTCAGTTTATGAATGAGAAAGGGATGTTGAGATGAAAATGGAATTATATAATAGAAAGCAAGAAAAACCGAATTCAAATAAAAAGATAAATAGACAACTCGGAAATCTAAGAAACTTGCTCACGTAACAAATTCAAGAGTGCTTTACAAAAGCCATTACTCGCCACTGAATTTAATTCGTAGGCAAGTTGTTGTAATATTTTATTAATGATTGACAGGCTAACGAAATGTGCATTTTAGAGTAGGCTTATTATAAAACTCAACTTGAGGGATATTTTTTACCAATCTCTAAAATGACTTTTTTTCATTTTTTATGTAAAAGTATTTCTTCATGAAATATGCAATACAGTTTCAGTTTGTATCGTTTGTAAGTAATGTTTAATATTTTTATTATTACGGGTTGTCTTCACTTATTATTACCAGGTTGTTGGTTGCTTTCCTGCTAACATACACACGACAATTCAAAGTTCACTCATGTCGGCTCTCGTCGTCCTTCGTCATCTTTCATATTCAAGATGGATAAAAGTAAGCAGGAGAAGCAAAAAAAGTTTATCTACATTCAATGTTCCCTGCTGACTAACTGACTGAGTGACAGTTGTCGCGGCTTTGAAAAGCTGCTTGTGGTTTCATTTGGCTAAAAGACTGGATCCAGGAAATAGATCTCTATGAATGGAATTTATATAAATGAAAGCTTCCTTAACGGATAAACCCCCATGAAAAACGGGGTTTTATCCATGATTAACTACATGCACACAACAACAAACAAAAATTTCACCAAACGTGCATGAGACTTTAGCATAATAACTTGCTTCTACTCTGTTCCTTATCTCCACGATTCACACATGAAGTCAGAGAAAGAAATGAAAATGAGCATTATTATTATTATTATTAAATTCAACTTATTGTCAAATGAAGAGAGCTAATCATTGAAACAGTATTTTCTAACTGCTGTTGCTACTTCATAATTAGAAGTGATAACTGGTCAATTTTTATCTCTTTCAAGTTATGAGTTACAACTACAATGAGTCGCTTTGCCATTTTTAGGAAGGAAATTAAACTTTTCATCAAATGTTAACAAAAGTGGCAAGTTGGTGCGTTAAAAGTCAAGCAAAAATTATTAAGCATTCTATATTACATTGTTGAAGTAAAAAGAATGAGTGATAATAAAGCAGTAATAGCATTGTAACTTGTCGAAAAATCTTAACTTTGATACAATAATAACAATGATAATGTGCCTGCATTACACCCTCGATCAATCATACCCTGTGATTTATCTGTCTACCATAAAACATAACACACCCTTTTACCCCTTATAGCAGCAGTACTTATTACATATGCTGGTGGTGACGTGTAGTATAGAGAGGGCTTTTCTTTGTTCGCTTATACAAAAACTCATCGCAGTGATCTATAAAAAACCAAGTTACAGTTACAAAAGTGCAAGCAAACTGTATGTATGCCACAAACCAATACTCTGCGTCTCGTCTCTAAATATTCAAAAGGAACTTTGCCTAGGAAATATTAAAAGACAGGCACGTTGTCTGGTAGTTAAAATAAATGAATAATGCATAAACTAAAAGTACTCCCACAGAAGTCTCTCAGAGTTTTCGTTTCTTCCTTTCAATATATTATCTTGATAAGAATCATGATAATGAGTGAAACGCGTGCTCAAATTGCAATCATCGTCAGACCCCTGAAAATGTTAATATGTACGCACGTTGATAAACACTCGCAAGAATAGTGTACAATTTTATTGCTTATACTGCCAGTGCTACCAAAGAAATTATTATCAATCAGTGCGTTCATTACATTGTATAATACAACATGTCAATATAATCTTCTTATGAGCATTTATGTATATTATTATTATTATTATGCATGTCTGTATTTCGATCACCGCTTCATCATTATTGTTCGTTCATCTAAATCATCACTTATCTGGGCATTGTTTATTGGGCATTGTGACTCATTTCTGTACTGCCAAACAAGTGTCGTTTTGTACAGCATTTAATGCGTCTTCTTTTTGTATCTAAAATAATATTAACAATAATAAAACAAAACTAACTGATCATTTTGGTCGAGTGCGCAAAGTTATGTTCACTACAACTATGACGTGTTTAATTGAAGGAATGTAGGACGTGGGAAACTTTGTGTTAATGGGATGTATCATCAATAAACAAACGTTGGGGGATTTTTTTGCAAAGAAATAGTGTCAGTGAAAGAATCGATCGAATAGCAGCAAAACTGAAAGGAATCTGGTAAATGAACTGACGTCAACTTTTTGAATAACAGCAGAATCGATAAATGAGTTTATTTAAGCTGAACAAATGCTAATCTTTGATTCGAGAAAAAGCTTCTTAATTGTAGGAGAAAAGAGTATGCACAAAAGTCGAGGAAAAAGAACATTGAATACATTATAGTGAAGTGGAATAATGAATCGTTGTAGTAAGTAACATTATTACAATATGTACTATCTCAAAGCATATTATATACAAGTTAGTCGCAATATTACAATATGTATGTACTATCTCAAAGCATATTATATACAAGTTAGTCGCAACAAGTAATGATGAAGATAAAAATGATACGAAGATAATTGATTAATGTTTTTTGTCGTGCCGACATGAATGAATTCACGAAGACAGATTTTCAATACATATTTATGTATAGGGTTTTGAATTGAGGATTGACGTGGTAAGAAACAGGTAACACCGAATAGTTGTTGTAGTATCGATCAGTTTAGTACTTATTATAAAAGTGGAGCTACTAATGAGGCAGGATTCCTCATTCCTGTTGTTTGTGCAAATCAAAAGATGTTGATGTTGTGGACCGACCATGTTTCAGTACCGCTATATGGAATTCAGTAGCTCAGCAGGCATGTGAATTAGAGTACTTTTACCACTTACGATGCAGCAAAGCAGTTCTATTTAACTGGCACTTCTTATAAAAAATCAAACAAGTCGGTTTTTTTGCCATGAGAAAACAACTATAAAATGTTTCATTATTGCGCTGCACAGTTCGCTAAAGAGATAAATGCAAATTGTAAAATACAGTTCAGTCTGTGGCATATTGTGCAGAAAAAGTGATTAAGTGTTGAGATATCGTAGATGGATTGATTGTGTGCTACTGGCTGGGTGAAGATGCCGAAGTCTCTTTCGTTATTCAAATGCTGCCATTTTTTTTAGAAAGCTTTAAACTACGTTCTTTTAGGCAACCTTTCATGCTCACTGCGTCTCTTTTTCTTTAAATTAACTGATAGTTGCAGATGTTAAAAAGTATGCAAGTGCCAAAAATGGGCTGTCAAAAAATTCGATTCACACGCTGTCGGTTGTCAAGTCATATAATATACCAAGTAATCTAAAGGTGATCCACTTCTTGTAAATAAGTAAATGGTAAATGTATAGCAAATAAATCCAGCAATCGGTAAATACAGAAACAACGAAAAAAAAGTTTTGAAGTGTTTTCTTTTACAATGTAAATTGTATTAGAATCAGAATTAAAAAATCAACATGAACCAGAAGATTATGAAAAGCGAGTGAGAAAAGATCATCTAGTTTAAGAGAAATTGCGTGCAAGGGTAGACGGACAGACACATTTACAAACATACACATAATACAACACAATCTCTTTTTTTCGTTGTTCAGTAAATAGGAACATCAAGCCTCAAAATTTAATGTGTGAAAGCAAAAATGAAGTTTCATCCATAACGTAATTATATGGATCTCATTTCTGTGTTCAATTTTGTACGTACAAACTACGCGCATTCAAAGTAACGATATATTAGTTAATGATTACGATATGGCAAAAGAAGACATGAAACTAATGCCATTTTCTCACTTGGGAAATGATTTCACAAGAGAGTCAAATGATTTCTGCCAGGAAAAACGTTAAAAACGAATAGCGCTATCATTAACCATATAATGCTTCTATTACACTTACACATTATAAGCGCATTATAAAAAGAAAGACATCTCTCTATATAGTGTAGTGTAAGTGCAGCTACGAGGAATCTTGATTTTCCTATGATTACCTCTATAATAAAGTGTAAATATGTTAGGAAAAAGTATCATCATCGTAGCATGGCACGATAGAGAAAAATTGGCTTCACTGAGCTGCACTGATGTTCACTCACGAGTTATGTGTTTCAGGTTACTTGAGGTTCAAAATCACTGACAAAAAGGTTGTTTCAGCAGAGAGAGAGAGAGAGAGACTGTGTTGAAATGCTCGAAAATGGTGTCTATATAGCTACACTGTAAGAGTAGCATGAACATTCAAGTGGAGATAAATAGGCATGTATTTTTGCATTAATAGTTGGATTGTTGGTTTGCTGATAATGATGACATGAGCATTCCAACAGCGTTTCTAGTATTCGAAAAGTGAGGGAGAAAGAGAGAGAGAGAGAGGGAATATTTTTTTAGGAGGATGGAAGTATTAGCTTCTAACGGAATTTCATTTCTTTTGATGTCGATAAAACGAATGGGAGTCAGCATTTCAGCCTTCCGTTTTTATGATGTACATAATGACAATATAATGATTCAATGGGGTTGACTTTTCTTGGTGACAGGATATTGGCAATGTGTTGTTGTAACTGAATAAGTGTAAAAGAAGAGATCAAGAGGAAGGAAAAATGTGAAAAGGAATAAATGAGGGAAAAAGCAGTAGCGGCAGGCACTACTACTAAAAAGCTCAGTCTCTCTCTCTCTCCCTCGCTTGTTCTGGTGTGCGCACTTCTTCTTCTTATTATCCGACAAACTGATGAGTAAAACCACCATAACTCTCTACATTTTTAACGCATCATTTCCTCACAAGATCATTTCACTGGGTTATTTTTCTCCTGTAATAATAACACTGCTGGCTGTTCCTTTTACAACACTTTCTGCTATTACATACACAACAAGCTGCAAAGTCATAATATTAAGTGGTGATACCTACGCTATAAAACTCACCTACAAAAAGCACACACAGACACACACTTCTTCTTCTCTTGTATTTACACCACGCAAGGCATATAATCACAATAACTGCTGCTGTTGTGCCGTCGTTATAGGTATATGTATAATATATGTACCAGTGAAACATAAATGAGCACATTACACATACTTTAGTCATTATTTCTTGTCTCAATGTATGTACTTCTGCCTTTTATGCAAGATATTCTACAAGTACAAAAGAGCAGCAGCTTCTTTTCATTTTCAACAGAAGAAGGGTGACAAGTATATGGTAAAAAGCTATTACTGTCGGTTGGTTGGACAAATGACATAATAAGTATAATAGCTAAACGGGCTATGCTTTGCATGGAAGATTATTAATAACAAAAAATATTTAAAAAGAGCTATCGCAAAGGCTGACTCTAAGAGTCTATGGTGAAAATGTACGGTGAAAGTGAAACTGAAATGGAGACTAAGAAATTCCAAAGTAGAGTATTAAGTATTCAAAAATAGTATTATTGATAAATTGAAAGAATGTATAGATGCAATGTAATCTTGGCATTAAAAATTAACCTGGTAATGAAGAT
>JAHZMT010005512.1:0-15664 GCA_027743785.1 Sinhomidia bicolor
GCGAAGATATCGTTTCTATGCCACGACTATAGTCGTGTGTCGATTTTAAACGGATGTTTTTTCATTGTAACTTTAGGCGTGATTAGCGTTCAAAGGTAAGAATAAACTAACACTCCTTTAGGCGTGTTAAGACGTTAACTGGTCTCATACAAAATTTTTTTGACGTAGTTACGAGTAATTTTTCGGTCCTTAAATTTAGCATTAAAGAGGTTAAGGTTGAATAAAAATATTACCATCTCCAGAAAGAAGGCTGAAATGGAAGCACGTGGAATGCAGTCCATGGTGATGTCTAATTTGATATTCTTCATGTCATATCCATTCTAATTTCTTTTGAAAGATGGGAATAATATAATACAAAGTGGTAAACATACGAGTCCATAATTATGGTAATCAGACTTGATAGCAAAAAATGTTTGGAAATATTTAGTAAATTATTTGTCCCATAAATGTCCTTAAACTACACAATAATGTAAATCCCAAAGGATATTTATTATGGCAGGCAAAAGGGTTAGTTACCACCCCCAGAGTGCCTCATAACAATTCCACCTTCACTACAACGTTGTATTATCACCTATTATTATTACAGCGGCCCTTTTAGTCAATACTTTAAAATTTTACACAAAAAACAGTCACATTAAACTTTAGTATTTAGTATGTATCGATAACGAATTAACGTTTATTTCTTTACTATGTTGTCAACAACAACGTTTAAAAAATGTCCAAAAATTTATGTTTTAACTTTAGTTGTATTAGCAAAAACGCACATAAACCTTTTAAAACATTAAATATAAGGAGATAAAAGCAATTCTTACCACAAAGTGATAAGAAAAGTTAAGTGCAAAATTTTAGAATGTAGGTAGATACACAATGTGTAGTGTACTCTCCCATATACAAATTAATAAGTACCTTTGAAATATGTTTTATTTTTATCTGCGAAACGAAAACGAAAGCTGTATCCTTGTCAAGAAAAAATCCTTTTCTTTAACACAACTGCCCTGCGTATCACTGCTTACTCACCTTGCAACAATTCACGTGCGTAGTATGTTTTATGATTTGATTCTCGTCTGCTTGCTAGTCGAGGATGATGATGGTCGCTCAGATTACCTGCGTACCACTACATATTTCTACAGTGTACAAAGGAATGAAAGGGCTGAAGAATGAATTTCTATTTTGACGATAATATGACGTGATTGTTGGTGTGTGGCTACACCAACAAAGCTATGCTGCACGTAGCACGCTGTGCTGGTACTTGAATCCCTTCGAAAAAGTTTGTGTAGCAGCTAGATGTGCTGTAAGCTTGCGTCTAGATAAGGTAGTTTCACATGTAAATTTAAGTTCTTGCTATGCATGGTTAATGGTTATATATACTTTCAGTCATTATATCAGTTTCTTGTAAGTTGAGAGCACGTCGTTGCACATTGCACATTGTTCATTTATCTGTATTGCAATTGCAATATTTATCTTATAGGTACACAAACATGGTGCATGTATGTATGAGAAGGACAACTAAACTAAATCAGCAAGTACTGTTTTTAAAAAATGCAACACGCATGTTATAATTTTGGCATATGTAAATACGTGCGTACGCACTTTAGAGCGCAGCAAATAATACAATAGCGTATTATGTTAAACATTTTTTGCAAAATACGATTAACAATAATTTTCAATATAATTGTGTACCAAACCGTTTTATACTTTACTAAAGTTCATATCTTCAATCACAAACAGAAGCATCAGTAGTGGAAGCTTATTTTGTATTTTATTTATTTATTCATTAAATTCTTTTGCATTACTATACCTATGCCTGATATTACGCATATATGCTCTAGTAGTATAGATTAAATTACTTTAGTATACCAATACCAGCGGAGAAACTGGGTGGAGTCGTTTGAAGTCCGATGAATGTTGCTCCAAGAAATTACAAGGTGTGGAACAGTTTACTTTCAATTAATACCATGATCATGCTCAATTTAGATTTTACCTTTATCGGAACAGTTTTTTAAAATCAATTCCGTGAATGTCAATTTACATAGTTAAAAGATATTTTTCAATTCTGCAGTCGTTGTAAATGAAATAAATTGCATTAATTATGAAAAAGAGAAACCATAAAATATTCAGTACATTTTTCTAAATTAAAAGCCACAAAAGGCTAAAGAAATGCGAGTGTCGGGAATGATTTTGTCCGTCCATTTTATTGTGAACGACAGACCTAATGCTTTTTTGTATACTTCTCTTAAATCTATCTTACGTAAAAGAATGACTTTGTTGCTTTTCTCTCTAGATTATGCAGTACCAATAATTACTAAACCAATGTTTATTTTAAAATAAAATAGTGATTAAAGGGTGGCCTTCACCTCCTCCAATACACTGACAGCAGAATACGATGCACCTGTTTGTCATGATTGGATTTTATATGACTGGTTTTAATTTTAGCTAGAGATTCTGCCATTTCATTCTGTAATCCAGCAGATGCAATGATTAATATTAATATACTATTCCTCCACCATTATTACTTTATTATCATATATTTTGTTAATGGTTGGTAATGATCATGAAGTGCACTGCATAATATTTGCAGTAAACAACGGGTAGGTATTTAATACGGTTGCAAAAACAAGTCAATTTTATTTTGATACAATTTTGACAGCTGAAACAATGAAAGTTGCCTACTGAATGCCACTCGGCACTCTACAATTTCATTACAATTTATATGGTATATCATCAATGAATATGTGGGCCAATATTATATGATGACAAGATGGTATTAATTGAGCCACACGTCATTCGCAAGTTCGTAAAATATATATATGATGACATACAAACTGTTGTACCAGCACGCACAGCACAGGTACTCAGCATAGCAATACGACTGCTTACATTCTGCCAAAAGGTAGGTACTTGTGCACACAAATAAGAGCTCCGACCTGCTTTCATATACCCAGGTTTATAATAAACCGTTTATTTCCTTTTTATTTCTGGATTTGCATGGAAATGGCATCAATTTTCTCGGTTAATTATTTTCCATAAAAGTCCAATGAGAATAATAAAAATGTTTGGAGCCCAGTTACGTTATTACGGTAACCATGTAGGTCGGCATATAAAAGTGTGGAATAAAAGCTGTCTTCTGTACATTTTGCTGCTTTGTCGAATGGAACAATCAGACTCTTGAAGTTGTGTTCCTCAGCAACATGAATCGGATAGTACTGCTTTCTTTGGCTCTTGCGGCCTTTGGTGCCGTGGTTGCTGCCAGACGAAGTGAGGAAACGGAATAGATTATTTTTACAAAATTTTATTTCTACAACATTATTCCATAAGAGTATACTTTAACGTCAATGCTTTCGGTGTTCTTCTAGATAACAATGGCAAGAAAATGGTTTGCTACGTTGGCACATGGGCCATGTATCGTCCTGGAGATGGAAAATTTCAAATGGAAGATATTGATCCTGATTTGTGCACTCATGCAATGTACGGGTTCACCAAGTTGGAGAACAACAAAATTACTGTATTTGACCCATGGGGTGATGATCTAGATGAATGGGGAGGTGGTTTAAATGGCTACAAAAGGTTCACTGGACTCAAAAAGAAGAATCCTGACTTGAAGACAATCGTTGCCATTGGGGGCTGGAATGAGGGATCAACAAAGTATTCTGAAATGGCAGCAGATCCTTCCGCAAGGAGGACATTTGTCAAAAGCATTGTACCATTTTTGAAAAAGTATGATTTTGACGGATTGGACTTGGATTGGGTAATTTATACTGACATTCTTTGAAAATTTATGACTTGCTATGAAATTTATAAAAAGAAATTTCAAATATGTAACGATTCCGAATGGTGTTTAACGGTGCAGGAGTACCCAACGCAAAGAGGAGGACAACCAGAAGATAGGGAAAACTTTAGCGATTTGGTGCGTGAGCTTCGTCAGGAGTTGGATCGTGCTAGACGTGGTTACCTGCTAACTGCTGCAGTGACTCCTAACACAAAAACTGTTGAAATGTCTTATGAAGTTCCAGAAATCTCTCAGCACTTGGATTTCATCAACGTTATGTGTTACGATTATCACGGATGTAAGTACACATGTCACCTTTACTAAATTATAATGCTTTGACAGAATCACTGCAGTCAAATAATATTGCTATTAAACTCTAATAGTTTGGGAAGGACATGACTTCACTGGACACAATACTCCGCTTTACCATCATCCTCTGGACTACCAATTTGAGCCAACGTTTAACGCCAACGATACTGTCAACTTTTGGCTTGAAGCTGGTCTCCCCAAAGAGAAACTTATCATGGGAATGGCTTTATACGGCCGTGGTTTCACTTTAGCTAAAGAAGAGGACCATGGATTGTACGCACCTACCACTGGAGGTGTTCCAGAAGGTCCATACACCCGCCAAGCCGGAATCTGGGGCTACAATGAGATTTGCGAAAAGTACATGACTGAAATGAACGATTGGAAGATTGTCATTGATTCCCATATTAAGGCTCCATACGCCTTCAACGGAAAACACTGGATTGGCTACGAAGATGCAGAGAGTTTGTACTACAAGGCAGAATATGCTCGTAATATGGACTTGGGTGGCGCTATGGTCTGGTCTCTGGAAACTGATGATTTCCGCGGAAAATGTCACGGTGAAAAGTACATTTTGTTGAGAACCATTGTCGATACCATCAATGGCGGTGGTATGCCCACTATTCCTGAAAGACCCGAGGTGATACCTGGAGATCAAGAAAATGAGATTCCCGACAGTGGCAATGAACCCTCAAAACCAAGACCCCCACCACCAAACGATCCAATACAAACTACCACTAGACGCCCCAACTCACAATCTATCAGGACTAGTCGAGCTCCCAGACCAAGACCATCTACCACTGAGGGATACTATACAACTGAAAATCCCAATTATCCTCCACCATCTAATGGGGAATGCCAAGACGAAGGAATTTACCCAGAAGGAAACTGTACCGGTTTTTATCATTGCGTCCGACGTGGAAAGGGATTCCAAAAGATCAAACAAACCTGTCCTGCAGGAACTGCATTTAATCCTGATATTAAAGGTTGCGATCACGCCGACCAAGTGCCTGGATGCGGCGCCTTTGTAAAATCCGCCATTTCTTACCGTGAAAACGGCCAACTTCTTTAAAGTTTAAAGGTACCAACTACTGATAATTTGTTTTCTATTCATTTGACATAAAATTCTTTTTTTAAACTATGACTATAGAAAAGACAAAGCTAGCGTTAATAAAAAACATTGTGTTACCTTTATTTTTAAATAATTTCACCACTCAACATCCAAATCATATTTATTACCACATACTGCTAGCAGCATGCATGTATACTTTACTACGCAGTAAAGGGACAGGTGTCGTTTTGATTTACTTGGCAAAGGCAAATAGCCTAATGAATTTCGCGCGCCTCTTAAACTTTTCTCGAGCCCTTTTCATATGCAGTTCTCGATCTTTCCAACGCTGACATCCTTCAGAGACGCGATCATCAAGGCCAATAGCTAGCTTGGCCAATCCTTCAAAGTAAGTTTTGGCAGTACATTGTTTCACAAATACTTTGTGAAAGAAGGAATCCCTGTAAGCCTAGAATTACAAGTTTAAATTAATATGTTAAGAGTCTTGGCTAAAATAAAATAATCTTGTAAGCAAATTCTAGGTACTTCAAGCTTACGTTTTTCATGTTGTCCAACTGCAAATGACTAACAGCTTCTTCCTCTGTTAGTAGCACACAGTTCCATGGTGTCCACGGTTGCCCTCTAATCCATCTACAAAGTCGTAGTAAATATCTGTTATCGATTCCACTGAGTGCAGATTGTCCATGCCAAATTTGCTCCACCAGAAACTGCAGATCAAAAGCATCAATAAGAAATGTCACCGAGTTGGTCACTCCCGCCGCCAACTCATCCTTACGCAACTCATCCAGCATGTGCCTGTACAAATTCAAGTCCACACGAAGAATAGCCGTTCTATACAATCCCATACAAGAGTGACACCGACTGGTGACTGTAGTTCCCCTTTGAATTGTAAACTCATCCCGGTACTGCATTCGTCTGCAACCTTTACACTGGACCATGTCTTTGCGCAACTTGGTATAGTCAAATGGTACCTTTTGAATTCTCTTCGCCTCGGGATTAAACAAGGGATCCTGACACAATAGGAAAAAGCAGTTTGCTATACGCTTCCGTAATGATGTGATCAGCTTTTTGGAACAGTTGATCCGTAAGTAGGTCAGCTCTCTGGTAATCAGTTCACTTAACATGAGACCCAATTTACTTGTATTCCCTTTGATCATTTCATTAACTCTTCCAAGTAGTTCCAATCTCTCTTTGAGTGCCTCCTCCCCTTCCACCAGTTCTTTAAGATCTTGGTAGGTTCGGTGCAACTGGCGCACATTCAACCTTTCCTTGGTATCCATTGTAATGAAAGTGTCTGTCTTGGTGCCCAACCATCTCTTGGGCTTTCCCATTTTGCTAAATTGTGCTTCAATCAGTTGCTCCCTGCTTTTTTCCTTGATGGTCTTTCTTGTCCTTTCCAAATCCAGCAACAAGTCAGCTTCCATTTCTGTCAAAATAGCCAAAGCTGCTTTTCTCTCCGCGCCCCATCTATTTCGAACAACGTACTCTTCTTGCTCCTTTCTCCACAAGTTAATCGCTCTGTACAGTAACTCAATGTCCACCATTCTGGAGGGACACTCTTGTCTTCGGATTTCATCGTCCATAATGGCGTATCTTTGATCAATTCTTCCTTTCCGAATTTTTTCTGCCCATTGAATTCTCATGATAAGCCCGTCAAGTCTCTGCTTTCTCTCTTTCCGAGCCAACCAGCCTCTCCAGTAGCGTTGAATTGTTATTATAGCTGCGCTTCTTTTCTTATCTAACTCCATCCACGGAATATATTTCTTTGGGCGAATATACCGATCGTTAGCACAGGAGACATAGTAGTCGTCTCGATCCATCTGTTGAGCATAATCCATCCGAGTCTGGGTACCAACCTGCTTATCATTAAAAGCTTGAGAAGCTTTATGCTTGTCCGATAATTCCCACTCGTCGGCATCAATAGTGGCAGTACTGGTCTGAGCATGTAGGTACTTTTGCCCTGTACGACTGTCCTGATATCCACCAAGTTTGGGTTTAGGTTCTGTCTGATGCACAACGTGAAGCTGAATCGTGGTCTGAACCCCTTTGCTCTTGTTCACTATAAGAGACCTGTGATCTTCCCTTGGCTGCAAGGTCTCCTTGTCCTTGGGTAGCTTCATTTTGTAGTTTCCAGGAATTCTCTTGTTGATTTCAACTGTAAACTTCATTCTTGTACGAGGTCCCGCTCCAAGATCCATTAACGTCCTGTTGTCTGCTACCAAATTTCGCTTTCTTCGCAAGTCCAAATGGTCAGCAGGAACTTGGACAAAATGAGAAATGGCGTTTTTCAATTGAAAAACTGTAGCGTCCAGTCGACAGTCTCTAGAGATCATACGGCCTCCCGGATACAAGTAAAAGTGTACATCGATCACTTTTTTCAAACGAAAGAAACTTTCAATGCTTGGACATCTGTCCATTCTCGGCACCGCTTGGCTTTCATACACGGAATCGGAAGGATGAATCCCATCAGGTAATTCAGACTTTTCGGGAAAGTATCTCAAAATTGAATCTCTTCGTCGTGATTGAATAGCTGCCAGTTTATCCAAATTTTCCCTGGCTTGGTCGTCAGGAATTTTCATTACCTCCATGTCAAACGCAACTTGGCTCGTAGTCACAGGAAAACCAGACGGTCTCTTGAGTTCATGATATTCCTCATCCTCTTCCTCCTCTCCTTCCTCTTCCTCAACTTTAGTTTCATCCTCTTCTTCTGACAAGTCTTTGTTGTAATCCGAATCGTTCCACAGTTTCCATTCAGAATCTCCAAATATTTCACCCTCGTCGGTCTCCCCTTTGTACTCTTGGTATGATGGAAATAGTTTATCAAATTTCAGCGGAGTCGGGGACGGTGTTGAGGAAGCAGATGACGAATAAGCTTGTCCAATAGCGACAGCTTTATAAGTTCTATTTAAGACGAAACAAAAATATAACTTTACATGAATGATTTTTAAATGTTTGGTCATTATTATCCGTTCTGCAATGTTCTGAAAACTTTACTTTCTCGCTTCCTCTCCAAGTATACGTTCCTGATCTTCTAAATATTCTCCAAAGTCCAATTCCTCATCCTCCTGCTCGTAATAATTATCCTCATCGTAGTAATAGCTGTCCTCTACAGTAACATCTTCGTTTTCCAACGCTTCTTGCTCCTCAAAATCTTGATTATCTACTGTTTCTTCCTCGGTTGATCCCACAGCCAAATTGTCATCTTCCTCTGTTTCTGCTGACTCCGGTGGCGGAAGCTCCTGGTCAGACATTTTAAAAATAAACTAACTATGTATTATCCTATCGTAGAGGATAAAAGATATTTTGAATTCAATCAAACGTTTTCTCATTCAAGTTTATTTTACATAAACATTTTTGCAATTTGAGAGTGAACTTGTTTAATCGATAGGCGCATCTTTACTTGTAGCTTTAGCTACGTGTAAGTGAAACTTTCACCATAACATTTTCATAACGGTAGACGGCAGCATGAAATCATGAGAAGCTGAGCAAGAATGAGTTTAGTGTTGCGAAATTTACTTTGGGAAAGAACAAAGACAAGTTACAGGGCCCATTTCTTTACTTCCGTTTCCGTCATCATAATCATCATCACCAAACACGAAGCAAATCGTTCCAAGAAAATACTGCAGTGAAACAGCTGCATTGCATGGACTCGGTCTTCATCAACAAAGCAAAAAAAAATGCCGTAACACAATACATGGCACGCACACACCTTTCTCTACTTTCACTTCTTTCCTCCTCCTTCTTTTTATTCCCATTGCTTTTTTCAACACTTACACCAAATTCTTCGCCACTCCTGCAAAACATGGAGAAAGAAAGAGCTAGCTCAAAATACTGGAGTAGTCAGCATTCCAGCATACTTTAAACGGGCAAAATGCTGTTGGCTAAGAATGTACATACACGATGGTCGTTGTGTCCTTCCTCTTCCTCTCAACAGCAGCAGCAGTGGAAACATCAGCAGGGGAAGTAGGGAGAACAGCAGCAGTGAAGAAAGCATGTGGCATGCATGCATGTATATGCGTGGACCTTCCATGGGAGAAACTGTTCACTCAAGTAAAATTAATCAGTTTCTCCTCCTTCACCGTTCAGTGTATTCATTTCAACACATTCCAATAAGCAACTTTTGTCTTTCTTTTAGTTAAAAATATATAGGGTAAAATGCATAGACTTTAGGATAAATTTTAAAATAAAAAATAAGCAAAATATCGGAAGAAATGGCCTTGGTCCAAGACAATAGCGTAAGTTGTTTTATGAATTTTGAAAATGGATAAAAGAAACTTTATCAGTTGAGATGGGAAATGGAAATTTACTTAAAATTTATGAATAGGAGGAGGACCAAGAGGGTGCCACCAAGGCCACCGAGCAATACTCAGCAGGTGGGCTGTTCTCCATAAAAATCCACCCAGACTACGGGAGATACGTGACGACCACAGCTTCTATTTCGAAAAAGGCTACGGTGTTGGAAGAAATGCCCGTCATGTGTGCTCCCTGGCCTATAGACGACAAGGTTACATTTGAAGAACCTCTTTGCCTGGGATGCTGCATGCACATGCCCAGAATAAAGAAAAAGCCCATTGATCACGCAACGGAGGGTGATGACATTGAAGACTACATGAAATTTGGTTTGAAACGCTGTTCCAAATGTAGGTGGCCGATCTGTTGCTCCGACTGTGAGAATCATTCCTTCCACAGTCAAAATGAGTGCCAACTCTTTGTAGAAACAAGATTGCCTTATCCTCCGCCTGGTGAGGCAATGAACATTGTGACCGCTTCCGTACTGGTCCAGCTGATTCGATGCCTCCTCGTGAAAAAGCGCAACTATAAATTATGGTCTCAATACGTGCTCAAGCTACAAAGCGAAACGGCTCTTGGTCAACTTCCTTGGAACTTCCATTTACTGCTGGATGATATCAAGGATGTATTTCCCGAGTTGGAAAATGAATTCGGCACTCGGGAAGAGTGCTGTAAGCTTCTTAGCATTATCAACATTAACGCCTTCAGTAATACGTTCAGTAATGAAGGAGAATTTTCCGGTTGCTCCATTTGTCTCTTTGCGGATGCCAGCATGATTGCTCATTCTTGTACCCCTAACTGCTGGTGGACCCTAACGGAAGACCCCACGCATAGAATACTCATTAAGGCTAGTACCGACATACAGGTCGGAGATATGATTACCGTCTGCTATTCGAGTCAGTACTCCATTTATGGTACAACGAAACGCGAGGAAATATTTCGGAGTGTGGGTGGCTTTGTGTGCAAATGCAGTCGTTGTTTAGATCCCACCGAGCTGGGAGCGCTTGTCAGTGGCGTCCTCTGTGAAAACTGTATGGTGGGTTACAAATTGCCCGAAGTTCCCACTGAGGCAGAGTCAAAGTGGATATGCGATTTGTGTGGACATGTGGAAACAGCGCAAAGAATCGAGGGAATTGTGAAGGCATTGGAAAGCAGATTGAATTCCATTTCGGTGCAAATTCAACCAGTGCCTTTGCTTTCACGATTTTTAGAAAATTGCAAAACACTGGTGCATAATAACCATTGGATTGTGACACAAACAGAGGACACAATTATGAAGGAATGGGCAAAGGATCCGGACGTACGATTTCGAGGCCAGTCTCCGGAAGAAATTGCAATGACGTGTGAATACTTTGTTTCCATTTGCTTTCACGCGTTACACGTGAGAAATGTGGTTTCTCCGGGACTGTCCTTTCACAGAGGTACATACTTGAAGAAATATTAGTAACTAATTGTTCTACTTTAATAATCCAGCTATTTTAAAAGAATTTATTACAGAAATTAAATTGGTAATCTCTTTTACTTCTTTCCAGCTCGGTACTTGCTCTTTTTTGCACGCACAAGAATGGCACGTCTCGAGTTCTTTGTGTCAATCATGCAAAATCCTAGTCGATATACGAAACATCTCAGCAGCAGCGATATACTAGCTAGTGAGGAACATCAAGAGAGGCAATTTCAAATTTTGCGAGAGGAGTACCAGGAAATTTTGCAATTATACCATGAGGTCCTCGAGTATAGAAAAATGAGTTGTGCAACTGATGAGGAAATCAGAGGTGAAATCGAACACCTTATCAAACTACTCACTCCAGTAGTACAAATGGAACCTCACCATCGTCTTCTTCAGGAGATTGTTAACGGTGACAATATTACTTCGTCTCCACTAAAAACTTCTAATACACCTACTTTTACCAATACGACCACGTCTACTGTAGCTCCAACTACAGAGACACCAGTAGACGAGCAAAGCAATAACATTTCAGCCACCACTGCTACTAACAGTAATGCACCGTTACAAGAAAATTCTACCATTAGCATTAGCAATACTAGTAATAACAATAATAATAATAACAATAACAATAGTAGCACCAACAACAATAATAATACTGATCACAACGGATGCACATTGGCCTAAAATTATGTACATACGTAATATAATACATATTATATAGGTACACACATGCATAAAAAATTTCAACACACTAACCAAAAATCTTGTCAAATTTTGTGACTTATCTAAATAACAAATTGTATGGAATGTATTACGTTTAAAAAGGAAACTTAACAAATTTTAGTGTGTAGGAAATACCACAAAATTGTTCCACTTCAACATACATACACAACAATTACAATAATCTCGAATACTTTCATTCCTCTCTCGCAGTAAGTAAATGTAATATTATTAATAATAATAAAATCGTAATCAAGTAAAGACATGTTATAGATCTTACGCATAACGTAAATAGAGTAATAATGTAATGTAAGTAATAATGGGTAAGTTTATTCTTCTCCAAAATATCAATAAACAATGTAGAAACCAACATGATGACAGAATACAAAAAAATATGTGTAATTATGCACTTTCATTTGAAAAGCATAGTAAATTGACAATGTGGTCAATACTCACATTCCAGAATTCTAAATATGTTTCGTTGCTCACAGTAAATAGTGGATATGTGCTTCTCGCTACCAGTACCTGAAATGACCTCGCTGTTTTGTAGGTATAATGCTTTCTTCCAATAGACAAATTCAGAAATCTTTTTTTCATCAAAGTTGAAACATAAACCATTGTGCCAATGAAAATACATTCTATTTTACATATAACAACACTACCTAATATAAGAAATCCAAAAATAAAAATCAGTTCATAAGCACCTTGAGCAAGAAACATGTTTAAATTGCGAATTAGAATAAATGAACACAGTATGAAAATCATATGAAGTATGCCAAAATGAAGAGAAATTCGAAAATTACCGATAATTGCATTCAAGTAATTACAGAGAATTTGGTGGTATCTGTAAATTCGAAATATTTTGTCGCAAGGCAAGACGCCTAGTTGTTCTGTTGTAAACTTTTGACTGCTTACAGCACTCACCGGCATGTTTGCAAATGTCCATATCGAACATGACGAAATGGTAAGGAGGGCAGGGAAAACGAAGGCAATGAACGTATTAGCCATTGCAAAACCTGACCATGCATAGAAGAGACCTATTATCATCATTACTGGATTTGGCCTGACAATCATTTCCAAATTGTCGGTGAGAATCATGTGCAAAGGGTCCGCGGGATGAAATAAGGATGCCATAAGAAGAAATGGAGGAAACATACTCACTATACAGGTCAGTGCTAGAACGTATTCGTATTTTGCAGAAGATTTCAGTACCGAATAAAGATATTTGGGATTATCAGCTTGGTCACTTCTGAACGACTCTGAAACAAAAAGGAAAATATAAATTGCTATCTTATTCTTTTGCTCAGCTCAGCTATAAATCTAAGTATGTAGGTATAGTCTTATTTCCTGATGCCATTGTTGTACATACATATATACTTACTTACCCTTAATTGTCTTGTCCAACTTGAAACATGCATGATAAAAAGCACAGACTTCCCTCTTGGTTGCCTTTAAAATGGAAACAATCAAAGAACAAAATACAATTGTTGCTGCAATACATAGGAGAAGGCACATGGTAAGATTTTTCATGCTACTTCCGCTTCCTGACGCTTCGTCACTGTTGCTATTCAATCTTTCATTTTGCTCTTTTGCGTAAGAGTATAAGATCGCAAATAAAATCGGCGTAGCAACAATTCCAGTGTAGTATGAAATGCACCACGTCCAAAAGATGTAATTATGGGTTGGAACCATTCTGTCCTTTTCTGTATCAAAGTGAATTACAGAGCATCCAGAGTATTTGATAACAGCAAGTCGCTGTCTTATCAGACGTATGATTCTGTTTGAAAGCATATTTTCTTTGTATGTAGTCTTAGAATAAGAATGTCGTTTGTTAGTATAAAGACCTATTCGACCTTTGCTTGGACAGATCATCAGAGCTAGAAATACTCTGAACGAAAATTTAGTCAAACATTTGTAGTAAGTACATAGAAAAGACTAAGTTCTAAAAATTGCTTACCTTATTAAACTAACGATCTAATACAAAGTTATATATTTAGTATATGATTAAATAATACTATTAAAAATACTGTATTTATAAATTTATTGTTTTGCTAATACTTTTTTCATGTTCCATATATAAATGTATACTGTAATGTTTCAGAAATATTTCATGTGATTAACAAAACCGTCCATGAATATTTTGAAATTAATAAACTTTGTAGATTTTAACCCGTTAAACGAAATGTTTTATTTGGTTATAAAATTGCTTTTGTGGTTTACATCTGGTAAGGTAAAAAATAAATGTCTAATAGTAATAAATAGTAAATTGCTTCATTGTTGCATAATCTCTATGGCAACTTTGGGTATTAATATTAAAACAAGAGGTAAAGATAACATGGCAAATTTACTTTTCGTTATTATGTGACCGTAATAATATGTACAATTGTATCAAATTGTATGTATATTAGGGCAGTGCTGAAGATCCCTGAGTAAGTAATACTATTATATAAAGTCCATGAAAATACTTTGGTGTATTTATAGCTAGTTACATGTATAAGTTGTAAATTTTTTCTTGCTGTTCTTTTTGTAGTACAAAATTGATCTGGCTGAAATACTGAAAAAGATGCTGAACAGTTTCTGGTGCTCTGTACCAAATTCAATTTTAAAGACCGATCTCTATAGTATCTCATATCCTATATGCTCCTTTACTTTTAAAGTTTTCATGTGATCAATAAATTTAGCTATATCCAAGGAGATTACAAGTAATAATTGGAAAGCACAGAAACACGTTACTGAACTTTTTGAAACTGAAACTATTCAAATATATCATTGATGCTTCCAAGAACTACTATTTTTCAAGTTGCTCCTTTGCTAGCACGCCGATGACAATGATAAAAATAAAAGATAGCAGCATTTCTATAATAATGTAGCGTGTTAACAGTTGTTATAACACTTGCATTTTATAAAAGCGTATATAACAAAGGTTATATCTGTCATCTGTACACAGTATGACAACAACACAACAAAAAATTGGTTCATTAAAAATTAAAATTTCTTCAATTTTGTTTCAGTTCCCTTTCTTTAATCATTTCAATATTTCCAAAGCTCAGTAAATCAATTTTTCCAATTAAATAAGATTACATGTTGATGCATTGTAGATTATATAGTTTGCGACATTTAACTGTGAGGTAGTTTAGCATTTTAAAGTCTAAGTTAAGCATTAATATTCCAGCAATAATTATAATTTTAACTCTTATAATCTTAACTAATTTTTTCCACAATTAGTTAGTTTATCCTGTAGAAAACCGTAGTAAGAGTTAAAAACTAAAAATTTCAGTAAACATGTTTCTCGAAAATAGCTAAAAAAACAAACTTTAATTAAAAACATTATATAAGTACCATTTAATCTTTAAATGACAACAGTAACAGTTTAAGCTGCTATAAAATGCAAATCAAAAACAAGAAAAGATAAATCTTTAAAGAACAAGAAGACAAAGTAAATTAATATATTAATGATAGGTTTAATGAATTTTATGTCATAACGGTATGAAACAATATATATGTGTATAATGTCATATATTGTGAACTGTGACATAATATTATTTATTAACTTAACTATGCTCATAAAAATATAATTATGAAATATAACAAATGAAAGTGTGCTTTTTAAAAGTATAATGTAAATGGTTATCTACATGAATTTATCTAACAATGTAAAATTATTAAAGTAGTCATTTAAATTTCAATTATACGATTCATGGCTGATAACAAAATTATTTACCTAGGTTAAGAATATACACTTTCTAAGGTCGAAAGTCCGTAGATACCTTAACAACAAATTTTGAATTAAATGAGTATTTCTGTAAAAAAATAATATTAACAATTTTTCAGACTGGTAAAATATATGAAACAATAAAAATCATTCATGATAACAGAAATACAGAAGCTCAGTGTACTAATTAGGCATGTATGAACATTTAGAAGCACAGTAAATTAAAAATGTGGTCAATACTCACATTCCAGAAATCTAAATATGTTTCGTTGCTCACAGTAAATAGTGGATATGTGCTTCTCGCTACCAGTACCTGAAATGACCTCGCTGTTTTGTAGGTATAATGCTTTCTTC
>JAHZMT010005513.1:0-10688 GCA_027743785.1 Sinhomidia bicolor
ATGTAGTATTTTTTTTAGTATGTATGTATAATTTTATATTGCACAAAGCCTCTAATCAACACGCACAACCAAGCAAAAAATAAACCAAGGAAAATGTGGAAACAACAAGCACTTTCCAAATTCCAGTTATTATTATTATTATTATTATGTCTTTATTTCAGATCAGTCTAGTTTGTGACAAATCCATATGTGAGGAAGTTAAAAAAATATAATAATTCTGTTCTATACGAGAAGAAACCCTTTCACATTTTTTACATTTTCCGGAGTTATCCAAAAGTTTGTTTGTTTTGACTCTAATACAATCTATTTTAGACCTGATACCGATACCTAAGGTAAACAGAGGTTAACACTCTTGTCCATTAACTTACTTCAAAGTGAAAAGTAAGCCATTCTCACATATCCCCATGAAACATTGCGTAATCCCTAAAATAATAGGCACAGCAAAAAATGTTGTGTTTGCTTTGCCACTTTCCCTTTCCAGTCCAACAAAATCAAATACGCTACTTGTATACCTGAAACCTTTCCTTCTTGAGGCTTTACAGTTTATGCATATTTTTAGGTCATCAAAATTTCATCGTACTATATCGTAAATAATGAAAGCATTAAAAGCTGTATTTATTATAGCGGAACAACAAAAAAGTAAGTCAGTAGTAAACTATTTGCTTTTTCCATTTTCTGTCGAATCGGAATCGTAAAATAAAGACAGTTGAGTGAAGCTCTGCCACAAAAGTAACCCAGTTTGCTGGTAAAGCTAAGCAGTCAGTCATGTCTACGTCGTGTAGGTAGATATATATATAAGTTTGTATGTGTTTTCTCTACTTTTTTTATCATTAGGTTCATCATCTTATCATTACTCCTGTCTTGTGTTCTACTTTATTCACACCCGAAACAAAAAAAATGCATTACCATGTCCAGCAAAATAGAAGACATTGCTCCCTGTACTGAATTAAGACAACGAGTTTTGATGCAACCACCTACTAAATGGCAATTTAATAGGCTAAGTGAAAGAAAAGGAAGCTATCAAGTCAGTCACGCATGAACTTTTAATGCGAAATCCTTCCTCATTATTAATGTACTGTTGATGTATGTATGTAGATATGCACGTGAAATGTTAATAAACATACAAATGGAACGACGAATAGTAGGCAAAAAAATTGTTTGAAAAAGTATCAGAATTTGACTTTTATTTTTGTTCTTTTTAAAGAACCTTTTTCTCTCTCACGGTCGGTACGAAGAATTATATTTATATACACATACCTAATGATAATTTAATTATATTTAGTTTCATTAAAGCAGTCACACCAATGTTTTTCTCGTCTTTCCAGCAGACCTTAATCCTCCCATAATCATTCAAATACAATTAAAAGTCTCCTGCTTTTCCTTCTTCGTAACAAATATACTTTTCTTCTGTCATAAAAAATGTATGTTATATAATTTAATATTTGGTACATATTATTAGGTAGGTAGGTAATCAAATGTCATCCGAAAAATGTACGAATGATTTCTTAATGTAGTAAGAATACCAAACTTTACAGTGAGAAATCACTGATAAAGAAATGCAAATTGACTTGGAAGAATCCTTACATAGGTATTTCTATAAATATTTATCGTTGTTGTAAATTAAATTATTACTACTAATACAGAACATGACTGATTGCACATTATTATGTCGACGATACTAATAATTATTCTTACGAGGCTATGTACTTGCATAAATTATAAACTTAGATTGTAATCAAAAAATTAATGTTGTTGGGTAAAAACAGTGATGTCATCAAGTAAATTTGAAAGCATATCAAGAAAGAACGAGAGTTTAACATAACGCGGTAACACACACCACTTTTTAGCTGAGCAACCATAATTATGCGAGCACACGTTGTTTTGATAAATAATAATAATAATAATGATATGGTCTACTAAAAAATCTAAGAAGAAACAAAAATATGAGCCTTAAAATTTCTTTTCTATAAAACAATTATTTGTAGCTATAAAATTCAAGGGTATACTGAGACAAGTTCTATTTTAAATCAAATTCTTCCTCGTCTTCATCATCCGAATCCTCCTCTTGTGAATCGGATTCAATCGAATCATTATCCTGGGAAGGATCAGTTTGAATGTCTTGACTGTTTTCCTCAACAACAGACACAGTTTTTACGTTGACCAGAGAGGAGGATACGGGTGAAAGTAGTTGACTCGATGAGTTGTTATTTGCAGATGACGTTTGATTGCCAACGGAAAGGACAACGTTGATGGGATCATTAACAATAGTAGTAGCAGTGGTAGTTGTGGTGGTAGCACTGTCAATATTCACACTGATGTCTTCACTGGCATCCGCATCTTCGTCATCATCATCATGACAGTTATCGAACGGTGGGGGAGGTGGTATATGACATTCAAGAAGAGGCGGAGCGTCAGCAATAGAAGCATTGTCTTCCGTTGTGGTTGTTGTAATGTCTGACTGGGATGTTCTTGAAGTTGATGTACTTCTGCTTCGGTTGGATGGTCTTTCCAAGATCCTCTCGGCCAAAATGTAAAACTGAAATGAACGAGAAAATAAAGAATATTTTTAAAAACAAGTAGGCTAAACTCTGTTTCAAAATTTTACCAAAATTATAAGGAACATTACCTCGTCAAAAGGAATGTCTAAAAACAACTCTTGAATAAATCGTCTAAGAGGAAGACGGACATTGTATCTACTCAGAATAGCACACAGTTCAGTATATAGACAAATATCCGTAAAGCCGGAAGGAAACTTTTGTTTGAGCCTAAAAAATAATTTAAAAAATCAGGTTACTGTAAATTATCATATTTTTAAACAACGGAGGTAGTAAGTAAAATTATCATGTAGTAATAATGTTATATACCTCAAAAGATTTTGTTCGTTATTTTTAGAGCCCACACCACATATCATGTTGGATACAAGTTTTAGCACCTCTTTTCTCAAAAGTGTTTGCTCATCCTGCTTATCCACTGTATTAAGTAACGCCGATTCCCTTCTTGCTTTTTCTATTTCATTTGGATGAACTCCAGGAGATTGTCCAGTTAAACCGGGCGCAGCTCCCGGTCGCACAGGTGTCAACATTGTTGGCGCTTCCCTAGGCGAGCTTTTCTCTACATTTTCAGAACATTCCGTGATAACTTCTAGTGCTTTGTTTTTACCGGGGGACAAATCCTCAGAGTCAACAGGGTTATTATTTGCAGAGCTCAGGGTGCCTTCATCCGGCTCAACAATTTCTTCTGTTTTCAGTTGTAGACAACCCAAACAAGTGTAAACTGAATGAAAGTCGAAAGAATGCGCGGTGTTCATGCTTTCTAAACTCGGTACACTTTCATTGTCATCTAGAAGAAGTCTAGTGCTATTTAATGAGGACACAGCACCATAATCACTACCGCTACTTTCATTAGAAACAAGCACATTTGTTTTTACAGATTCTAGCATGAAAATGGCATGAAATTCTTTCGGAAGAGCTAGTCCCATTAGACAGGGACCCTTGGTTTCAGCTTCCGGACGAAGTCTGAATGAAGGCGTGGATAAGGATGTCATTGAAGAGTTGACACGAACCAATTTTGACTCACTGAACAGTTCACCAGCAGAAAGGGCAAAATGACGATCCAAACTTGCTGTGCGAGGCTCGAAAGAACCTGTGTAAGGACGGATGGTGTAAGGGTAAGGGTAGAGATCGGGGTCAGATGAGATTGGAAAACGACATGAGGTGGGTTTGCGATATTTAACACTTCGATAGGATCGCTGCTGATGAGCAGGAGATGCTAAACTGTAGCGACCCGCGGGTTCTGTGAGATTTAATCTGCTGCTATCTGAAAACAACAATTTTTACATTTGTACGGCGTTTTTAGATTATTGCACTTTTGTTGACATAATTGTTGATGAGCAAATTTTTACCTCTTGATGGTGGACTCAATTGTGTCTTATCGTGTTGACTGTAGTCTGCGGCAGGAATAGATGTTGAGCTAGGAATTGGACTTAACGTCGGCACATGCTCCGACACATAAGACGAAGGCATCACAGATCTTCCTCCATGCATCAAAGTGCTTTGATGTGGACCGTGTACATATCCAACTGTACTCGTCGACTGTAGTGACGAACTCACCCCACTAGTCCCCGATTCACTTGCACTTTCCGATCTATTCCGTCTCCAATTAAAACTTCCCGAGCTACTTCTATTATAACTGCCACCTGAAGCTGAGAGAGCACTCCCAACACCTGACGATTTTCCTCCAAAAAGGGATGAAAAACGCCCTCGAAAACTGCCAGATGAACTACTGGTAGATGCTGTTCGCTGCTTTATGGCTATCCCGTCGGACGGCGTTGTTGACGAAGAAGAAGCAGCAGCAACAGTACCAGCAAGTTCTTTTGTTCCGGAACCATTGCCTCTACTGGTTTTGGGTGGAGAGGTAGATGCTTTAATTAAAGAAGAGATTCCTAACGCTTGAGAGTCACTTTGGCTCCGATGGTGAGCATAGCTTATTTTTCTGGACTGTATTTCAACAAGTGCTTGTTTAGTTGCTTCACTAGTTACACTCTCTTGAACTTCTCGAGCAAATTCACTTTCAACTTCGTGACCGATCGACTTTTGAGGTGAAGTAACACTATCAGTTCCATCTACCTGAACACTGTCTTCTACCATTATATATTGAATATCTTCTTCATCTTCTTCTAATAACATATCTGTGTCTGTTTTTGATGTGATTGACATTTTATCAGGTTCATTAGGAAAGTCCATGTCCATTTGTCGCATTAAGGCAGCAGTGTTCTTTGCAGCGACATTATGAATTGACCAAAGTGGAAAACTTTCATGATGACTTCTAGGCATGGCGTACCACTCGTATTTACGAAGGCTCTCAGTCCCCGGTTGAGTAACACAAATAAGACATAGACAGTGAAAAATTGTGTGACGCACGGAGAGAACTGCACAAGTTCTCCCGAGTCTCACCATGCTTTTGAGAACTCCGCTTTCTTCCAAAATAGAGACTGTGTCCACAGATGTTCCGAAATGAGCAAGAGCCCATAGCGCGGCTTTTAGCTCACGAGTTTCTTCTGCAGATGAACATTTTTTTTTATTCACAATCTGTTTAAAAAAGATTTAAGCAACCCATTACATAAAGTTTCAGCAATCTTGCGACAGCTTTTTACTTCAAGTTGATACAGTCATATTATTCTTACATCAATCAACCCATCAATGTCTCCGTGTTCTGTAACAACGTCAAGTCCATCCTTATGTTGCACCAGTTGACCATACAAATGTGGTGGAACATAAATATCTATAAACTTGGATTGCTCTTGATTGCGACTGGCACGCTCGGGGTATTTTCCATCTGCTCCACGTCGTAGGGTAGACACTGAATCACGTACGAGAACTTCCACAAGTTCTACATACCTGAAGTAAAAAGACGTACCTTTATATATATGGAAAAGGTTAGAGCCAATAATTGTAAAGGAAGAATCATACCGTTTGTTGAATGTTAATTTCCACTTTTCAATCTCAGATCGCAAAAAATTGGCATCACAGAGGAACTTGAAACCAGAAGGCAATGAAAGGAAGCTTACTAAAAGAAGAAGACCACGATCACCAAGATGAGTAAGGCTGGGTTTTAGAGCAATTAATGATTCCAAGTACATCTAAAATGTGGAGAAGCATAAAATCAATCAATCTTTGTTCAATATTTGAATAGAAAAGGTTGTTTTAAAATTGTAAAATAATGGCAATGGAATCGATTCACATGCCTTGTCGTGAATAGCTTCTTCCAAAATGTCAAGAGCACTCAGTGCGATAGCTCTATTTGTATCTGCTAATTTGTTTACAAGTAGCTCGATTCCCCATTTACTAAAACCAGGCAATTTGGAGCGAACCAACACACGAAGAAACTTTGTAGCATAATGTCGCGCATCATCGTATGGTGAGCTAAGGGCGGACGTTAAAATTCTCCTAAAGAAACAAGTAATTTCGTATTGACAAACCAATTCTTATTTATCAATACCAATTAATATGAAGTATTTATTGCATATTTTGTGGCTTACTTGCAGTACTCTTCTCTGTACGATAAACTGGATATAACCAACTTGATGTAGCAGTCATGGTACATTTCGCAAACGAGTTCAAACAGTCTTCTTAAAATTTCACCACGTTCCAGTAGCTTGAAGCCCTTTTGGGAATGGGTCAGCCTTCCCAACATAATAAAGTACACTTGAGACAATGTTGTTTCCAATTTATTTGGACTGAGAAAGCACTTATATGGATCTTTTGAATTTCTCAAAAGCTCGTCAATGTGTACAGCAACGTCGGTAAGAAGTTCTTCCAAGAGACCCATGCCATTAAAATTCTGACAATATAAATGTACAACAACGAAAATTTAAAAATATTTTCTCCCATTCAAACTGGAATATGTCATTGATCGTTTTTAAAAATTAGTCACCTCAATCTCTTCGGCGATTACTTGTACCAGTGTACATCCCACTTTGGCGTATAAGCTAGAATTTCCCTTTCCCAATTCCATTCTTGCAAAGTGGTTATTGGTGGGTTTGAAAAAGTCTATGAGGCGACGTAGAAATTGTCTCCACATTGCCTCTTCAACTCTTTTTAAGGCAGATGGGCACCACTGAAACGAACACAAAAATTTTGGGATTGAATTCAATATTTTCAGCATGTATTTATAGTCTTATCAGGTAGCGACAATTTAATGGAAATCTAACCTTTAGCAGAGTGTGAACAATGTCCCACTGCCAAGCGTGAGAGTCTTTCGAATTGTTTACTCCAGTATCTTTTAAAAGTTTAACTGGATTACTCTCAACATCTCTTAAGAGTATCTGCAAGAATGAAAGCAAAAAAGAAAACAGTGCAAGATGCCATTTATATAACTAAACAAAATACATATACCCATTAAAGAAATATTTATTTACCCGGTTGAGTTGCACAAGACCTAGTCTATCCGTAAATCGATTGTTTCTCTTTGATATATAACCGGCAAATGTGAGTTGGCTTTGTAGGAAGACCGAGTGCGGAAGGACCGGTTGAGTTTTGATTTTGTGAAGAGATGAAAGCACGGAAATGGCTTCCATTGCCCTTTGTTGTCTATACTGAGGAGTAACCTGAGAGGCAAAAGGTGAGCGAAAACTACCGCTTGTCTTATTAGCGGATGAGGTAGAAGTATCTCCAACTGAATATCGGATCAAAGAGGGAATGCATTGACTAGGATCGAAGCAGTCTAATGGAATATATTTATCGACTAGAGTGAGGAGCTCTCCCAGCAAAACTGTTGAGCGAACACTGATGAACGTGTCTGAAGTCACTATTACTTCCACCAGAGCTTCCAGGAGACCCTTTCTCGCGAAACTGAACACTATCAGGGCCATATGGTTGGCGGTGATATTTGGCCTGTAAAAGTATTGTTGCTTTTAAAAACTTGTTAGCAATCAATAACTGTTAATATTAATAGCAACAACTTTGCTACTTACGTTGAAGTGGCAAGATGAGGTAAAACGGACAAGGCTTCATCAACAACGAAGCCTTCTTGAAGTCTCCACGAGTCCTTCGGACAAGAAGGATCCACAGCGGACAACGCCACAGAGACCTCATCTGTCCAGGTTGGAAATTTGAGACCAACAATTTCACAAATGAGGTCTAATATTGTCCTCTGCAATAAAAACACACGTGGAAATTAATCACTGTCATTTTGATTTCTACAAACCTCATTAAATTAGCACAAATCAAAATTTAATTTGCAAAATTACCCGAATCTCTAATTGTTCAATGTACAGGGAATCAATAAGGGCTTGTAATCCAGAGTCTTTGGTTTGGCAAAACTCAGAAAGGCCACTCCAACTTCTTAAAATAATTCCTATTGCTACTTTGGCACATTGGTAACCCAATTCTCTTTCATCACTACAACCCATTGATAAAAGAACAAGTTGAACAAAACAATTCCAACCTTCAAAGTATATAATATAAGATTAATACTGGATAGAGTATTTCCCTTACATTTGTTTGTCTCTAGCTTCATGACCTCCATGTTTAAAATGAAGATCGGTAAAAGGCGCTACTAAGTATTGCAAATTGACACGAGCAGCCTCTCTGGTTTCTGGAACATTTAACAAGTGAAGAAGACTACCTAGGATCGCTTCCAGAACCATTGGAGAAGTACAAGCAAGTAAATTATGTAGAAGAACACGAACGCCTCCACATTCGATGAAATGCATAGGATTGAGCAGTGCCAGCTGACACAAAAGTGACAAACTGCTCCGATGAAGTTTGTCATGTTCAATAAGGCCATCAAAGCCTATAGCTACAAGAGCACGCGAAATCGGACTAGGAAAGTGTTTCGCTCCATCAGGAATGGCTAGAATTTGCTGACAAAAATGAGCCGCGTGAAGTCGCTCACCGGCATTGTTGAGGACAATGTCGATAGATCGAACAATAAGAAAGGGAATTTGGATAGAGTTCATCACTTTTAGATCCTCAGCTGTGACTACAAGATAACGGAGAACTCGTAGGGCGGCCGCCCTGATTACGGTGGCCTCGTGGACCAAACACACCCGGAGGCTAAAATTATATTTGAAATAATAGCGTTCGTGATTATTTCTATTTTTTGGATCAAGAAACGTACTCATTCCCATGATTAATAAAATCTTACCACAAAAAGATTTCCTCAATGGAGAATCCCAAATTCCTTTGAGAGCCTCCATCACTGCTTCTTCCAGTTGCCTGTGTTTTGCTTTTTTGTAGATATTTTACGAAAGCATTTAAGTAGGCTAACTGCTTTCCTTTAGTAACTCCCTCGCGTTTTGAGATATTTCTCAAAATTTCACCGACCACAATACGGGCATCTATTTTTTATGAAAGTCATGTTGCTTCATAAATCTTTTTTCGCAAACAAAATAAATTAAATGTAACATTATGAAAATAGTCATTGTCACTAACCTTGATTAAAATCTAAATTAACGTCATCAGCAGACTCACGTCTTGTAGTAACTGCAGAAAAAAATCAGTTATTAATACTTTAATACATTTTAACTTGTCTACAATCCTGAAATATGTACTCACATCTAGAAGATCTCGTATTTGAAGAATTTGTGCCAGTTACACCAACATTCCTATTTGATCGGATGTAATAAACTCCACTCATGACACTGTTGAAAACAGCAGCGAAATAAGGTCCAAATCGTCGATGGACCTTTGCTGCCGGCTACTGTGGTCTACACAAACTGTAACGAAGAGAAGAAACAACCCAACCGGTGTTTATTACTCGACATGAAACATTTTGCATCACTTAACAAACAAACTTTAAATGTACTAACTTTAAAACAAAAAATGCTTGAAATCAAGTTCAAATAGTTTGAAATGTAATTTTTCCTTATAAAACAAGTACCGCTGTGTAATTCATTTCACATATTGTGACAATATTTTTTTTCATATAAATGTGCTATCTCATGAAAGTCAAGTACCTGTGATTGCTTAAATAAATATTCAGTTAAATTAAACGACTCTGACTCGACTATTTGTAATACTCTTTTTAACTAATTTTACAGTAACATTCACAATAATTGCTACTGAAATCCATCAAGACAGTATTTTTTATTTTCAATTTTTAACTTTACATCTTTATTTTCCAACGCCCAGCATTTTCTCACGTGCCATTATAAATTGCACCACCAACTGACCCACTTTCACTTTGTTGTTTTTCCAAATAAAATTATTTTTTCTCATTCATTCAAACATTCATTTTTAACCTTGTCGTCCAGTTAAAAGCTTCCTGTTTTTAATGCACATATTTTTACTTTTTGTATTCATTGTATTTACATACCATCAAAAAATAACATTAAATGTTATACAAACTTTGTTAAACTTTCCTATATACTGCCTACTGCTTGCTTACTACTGATAAACGTTTTATGTGACGACGACGATGATAACAAGCGCACATCAACAACACCAATAATAATGATAAGAAATTATTATTTTTAATCATTTCACTACCGACATTCATCAAATATCATTAATCATGGTGCAGTAGTCAGTAAGTAGTCGTCCTTTTCTACAGCAAAAGCCGACCACCGACCGGCTTGACTAAACTAAAACCAACTACTACCCTAATAACGTATTTATACCTCTAATCATAACCTATTTATATTTATACTCTATACTACATAGTAAGTGGATAAGTCAAAATTATTTCTCGAAAAAACCAATAGGTCTGTTAAACATTTTCATAAATAACTGTACTTTATTATAAACTTGTCGTAAAGTCGTATTTCTTTCACTCAACTTTAGCTTCATTTTTGAAAACAAATTTACAAACGAGTATTACCTTGCTACTCTTCTCTCCATCTTGCTGAAGGATTGACCAGTTAACAACCAACAACTACACAACATTGCATCGTCGTCATATTCATAAACAGTTTACAAAAAAGGTACCTTCTTCAACCTCAATTATTCTTTTTTTGTAGAAAAGTACCTACTAAAAATAGTTAAACTCTTCATTTGATCCACTTTATCCAACTATTCCAAGTGTCAATTTATATAACATTCAATTCAACATGTACGTTGTTCTACCCTCTTTATCAACTTTAATTATTCCCTAGCTATATTATGCATACATCAATAAAACATAATTAGTTTAATCACATTTTTCACTGTTTACAACAACAAAACAACACAGATAATCTTGTTCATCCA
>JAHZMT010005514.1:0-13106 GCA_027743785.1 Sinhomidia bicolor
GTGCGGCAAAATTACTAATTGCGTTTAGCATTTCTTTTTAGCATTACATCATTACGTATTACAATTGCTTCCATTGCCAATCCACATTTTATACATTACCTATGCATCTGACAATTGGTTTCCAATTTTAGACAGTTACCAACGGTTGTTAAACGGTAATAAATCAATAAAGAGAACGCTGCATAACAGGGTAGATGGGTTTGCCTTGATGAAAAAAAATTGGGGACGAGATTTCAAATTCGGTCATGAAAATTTGTTGTCATCACAAAAATTGCGTTCCCGGAATTTCAGGGCTAATTAATTTTCAATTCCGAAAATATTACTACCTTCAGGTGAAAATCGCTGACTTGACCCCAGAAATTCTGACTACACCACTCTTGTGACTAGCACGAATTTCCATGACCGAATTCGAAATCTTGTCCCCAAACTTTTTCTCACCCAGGCAAACCCATCTACCCTGCCCTGCTATACAGCGTTCTTTTTATTGATATTTCCATGTTAACAACTCTTGACTGGTACTAGTTTCTCTGTATATCAGCATTGTATGTATGTATGTATGTAATTTATTTCAGTGTTAATTGGTTCAGTCAATACAGCATTGTTTAAGCTATTTCTATTTTCTAAATTGTCTTTCGTTTGTTCTCACCAATTTTTCGTTTTTCTATACAACTTTTTTCAGAGATGTGCGGCGGGTATAGCTTTTTCAAATTAGGAATCTCCATGCTAAAATACGTATATCAGTTGACTTTTAGCCATTTTTACCGAAGGAATTTTTTCGAAAGAAACTGTTCTATGTTAGAATAAATACAAATTACTTTTCCTGACAAAAAAGAAATTAATATTAATTAATTAATAATTAGGTATATAATTACGTATTTGTAATTGACAATGACTGAAATCAAAAGAGCATAACAGTAAAATCTGACAGCTAAAATTTAAAAGAACCGCGTGCCACTTCTTTACTACATTTACAATACACTGATTCTCTACCAATTTTTCTTGGTTTGCACATGTTTGTATGGATGAAGGGAGAGAGAGAGAGAGAGGAGTAAAAAAAGTGGGAAAAGTTTAGTTAAAAGTGGTAATATATCAGAGGAAAAGAGCACTTTACAGCGAAAAAAATAACAAGTGCAATTCAACTTTCCGGTAGATGTGTGTGTGGTGGTGGTGGAAACTAGTAGGACCGTCGTCTTCGCTAGAGAGAGAGAGGTGCAAGAGGAGCAAAAATAAGAGGAGGAGGTGAAGGGGACTGACTGACTGAGAAAGAAGGAAGGAAGGAAGACGAAGAAAAAACTAACAAGTTGCAATTCCAGTCTGTTAGCGAGCTAAAAAGCGTACATAAATTTTCTTGAGCTTTGAACTGGAAATGTTCGGGACTGTTGCTGTTGATATATAACTGGTGTAGGCATACATATACTCAAGTGGTGGTGATGATGGCAAAGTGAGAAAATGAGAGTAAAGCTTTTTCTTTACAAAAAAAACTTGTAAGTTGTGTTTTGGGAAGGAGGTTGAGATGGGAGGCTGCTGCGGAGGAGGAGGAGGATGATGATGATGATGATGATAGTACGTGGCTGTTTGCTTCCTATACAAAATGTTGAGAAAAAAAATTTAAGTATAAGTGGAAGACGAAGAAGAAGATGAGAAGAGTGAGGCGAGCATGATCATCATTATGATCATGTTGTTGGTGTGGTGTGCAAAGTGAAGGAGGCAAACGTGAACAAGAGAAAATTAGAGAGGAAATTCTTTACCATTTTTTTTTTCTTCTTCTTCTTCCACTTGGGTTTATGCTAGAGGGTCACGACTTACATGCTGCTTACTTGCAGCAACTCAACTTGCTTTTTCCCAGTTGTTTTCATGGGGGTGATGATGATGAGAAGCTGGAAAAACCGAACCGCATGGGATGTCGCAATTACAGAACGGAAAAATACTTTTTTTCTTGTTCTTCTTTTTTTGTGCAGGAAAAGAAAGAAGAATGCTAAACGTGTGTGTGGTTTTCTTTTCCATTTTTAATTTTTTTTTTCCTTTGTTTGGCAAAAAGAAAGTAGAGAGAGTAGGTGGTGGTAAGATGTAAGTAGGAGGATGTGTGTAAAGAGAGAGAGAGAGCTGGTAGGAAGGAAGGGAGCGAAGGAGAAAGGAAATGGAGTAAATTTGTGGAAATAAGTAAGAGTGGAAAGTATGAGTGAAGCTGTGAGTGAGTGTGGTCTTTAATTAAAATAATTAAGAGGATTTCGATTGCGAAATTGAAAGTTATGACGACGGTGGTGGTGGGGATGTTGGCGGGGAGTTGCACTGTGTTGCTGGGATGAATGAAAAAGGGGAAATGACAAAAAGTTAGAGGTGTTTGTAGCTAATTAGCTGAGTGCAGGGTTGGGAAGATGATTGTTTCCAGTTTTGTTGATTATGATTTATTTTTTACTAAAAAAATGTAAATGTACCACATATTATATTACAAATTTCTGATTAAAGTACTCAATTTTTAAAAATTATGTTTACACAATGTTCACGTTTAAGATGATGTCCTTTTATTAATTTGTAACACAAATATTAGGTGGTTTTTAATTTCCCGAATACATTTTTAAATACCTTAAAAATCAGTGCAAAATAATATTTTATCTTTTAAGTAGTTTTTAAATATATACGCTCCGAAATATATTGGCTTGACAAATGAATAGGTAAGATAAACGAATTTAAGTCGGTAAAATAAATGCGATGATGAGAAAGAGTCACAAGTCAATGGCAGCTGCAAAACTTACCTGTAAAATTATACTGATTGTACACCACTGATTATTCCAAAAATTTCATCAGCATCCGACATTAACTGATTAAATGAGTTGAAAGAAATGAGCAAAACCTAAGCATGATAATACTTGCAAGTAAAGTCGTGCTCAACTCTGGATGCACGGTAGTAATTGCAGTAAAAGTAACAATGAATAAAACAAGCAAAAAAAACGGTGACAGCGTGTTACATACGTAAAAAGGACGTTTTCTCCAGTGGAGTTGCTACCAAAATTACCTTTTCTTTGTCTTAACAGTTAATATACAATAATAAAATGAAAAATGGTCACAATCACACTCGGAAGTGCAGTTCCGTCTGTAAAGCTCCACGATGACTCAAGTTGCACACACGTGCTTTGATATTTGCACACGGTTAATTGGAAATCTCGCAATTCATAGCAAGGATGCACGCACTACATTATCATTATTAATTATTCCTTGCGATTCCTTGAAAATCGACAGAAATATTTTTACCTTTTGAAAAAATTCAACAAAGGCAAGCAAATTGTACGTGCACACGTACACATTACTATTACTCACCTGTAATCAAAAGCACAATGGAATTTTTATTTATTCAAGTGCATATTATTATTATTATTATGCTTGTTGTATTATTGCATTCACCACGCTGAAGCAGCACTGCTTCAGTTCTTGTCATTACTTCTGGATGAATGGGATCTAGTAGCGTACATAGTAGGCTTTGCACACGCATACAATAGCAGTAGTCCTTCCTACAACAAAAACTGTTTGCCCCTTCTTCTTGAGTCCTCTTCCAGGTTTCCCTTTTTTTCTAATTGCTCTGTGTAGCTCAAAACAGCAACAAAACAGCGGAAAACACACTCCTCCAACCTTTTATTGTATCTTCAATTTAGCTTGTTGAAGACACGTAGAAATTATGAGACATTATGAACTCCCTTAAACACGACATGAGACATAAAAGTGAAAACGAGGACATATCTGTGTCACCCTTAAAGTGAAACCACCCTTATCACCACTCACCATCTCACTCTCCCTCTCTCTCTTTCTAGCACCTGATGAGCCCACTGAAATAAGTAGTTAGCAGCAGTGAGCGAGAGGAAGGAAGCAATGCGTTTCTTATTCCGTCGTACAAAAATATTCCTTTGATTGCATCATTGTAGCAGCAGCCTCGTTGTCGCCATCAGAAATAATAGCAATTATGGTTATTACGCGTTCCTAAAACAAACGTCCTTTTTTGGGTTCCCTCTCTCCCCCTCTGTTTCAGTGAGACGTGGAGTTATCATTGGGCAAATAATAATAATAACTATTGTCATTTTCTAAACAGTTCTTAGAGTGGAACAGTTAGTTTTAAAAAAAGTTTTGTTAAAACTGCAGTGAGATGAGTTTGTTCAAAAGATTCAAGTTTTTATTCCTCCTGCTAAGATTGCTGATTGTGCTCTTTCTCGTGATCACACTCCCACCCGACCGAACTTTATCATTTTCTCCTCCTGCAGCAGCAGCAGCAGCTGAACGTCAGTTCACAGAGGATTTTGAACTGAGCGATCAGTATTATTATCACAATGTTAGTAGTGGAAACAATGATAATGGTAGTAGTAATATTGGTGGTTTGGAGGAAGAGGATAATGGCGAGTTTAGTAGCAGCAGCAGCAGTGGTGTTGAGGATTACTTTGAAGATTTGCAAGTTGGAAAGCCCTCAGGAGGAGAGGGCCAAGGAACAAGCGCGTCTTTTCCTACTTTCCACGACGACCCACCCGCTCAGCAAATCTGGGAAGGTATGTAATACAGACAGAGTTATAATATAATAATAATAATGATAGTAGTAATATGTAATATTAAAATTGTTTTAAAAAAGTGCTAGTATATCTATGTAAGGGTGTAGTAGTAGTAGAAGTGTAGTAAAAAGTGAAGGAATGAGAGAGTCATAAAATATATTTATTTTCATGGAGAAACTTTGTATCTGATCTGGCCATGCATAACAATAACGCTGATGATGATGTGCGTATTAGTTTGTACTTGTAGCAATAATAATGATAATAAACCGGACAGTTGGAGTGTTCTAAAGTAGCGAAGACGTCAATAGATAATCCTTCGATAAACTCAAGATAAGCTTTCGATAAGCTCAAGATAACATAGAACGTTTATTACATAATATACGTATACGTATAAGGTGTAGCGTATACGTAGATAGTAGTAGTCGTTCAAGTTGCCATAAACAATTAAAGACTTCTGATAAGCCATGATTTTGAAAATAGTATCAGGGCTGGGCCTAAAGGTCAGCTATAGATTGGTGAAAACAGAATTCGAATAGCTATTAGTTTTTGAGTTATCGTGTTGACGGACGGACGGACAGACAGACACAGACATCCGCATAAAGTAGCTCAATGCTTCGCTATTTAATAATACATATTTGCTTGTTTTGTTCTTTGCAGAATTGGCGGAAAACGAGCCGGTGGAGACTCTCAGTCGGAGTGAACTGAGCGCGTTGTATTTTCTCAGCGAAGCAAATTCCCAGAACGTGCGACCGCTCCCCGACAATCAACAGAAACGACAGCAGGACTATAATAAAGGTGGTGGTATCTTTAGTAGTATTTTTGGTGGTGGTAGTGGAAGCAATCGGGATGGTGGCAATGGCGGTGATGCTGGTGGCAGTGGTGCTACTTCGGACGAGTGTCCTACTCCAAAAAACTTTCCCTCGAGCATCCCCCTCATTGCAAGGGAGTACCGAAACTGGGCAGAGAACATCCAAATGCCAAACATGTGGGTGGCAGTGCCGAGAACTTACAAGGACATACTTATCCTGGCGAACTGGGCTTATCTTAATGACTTTATGTTGCGCCCAAAGGGGTACTCCAACTCGTGGGCTCCCTTGACTGTAACACGTTCCTCGTCGTGTTTGAACACTGTGTTGGTGGACACGACGCAGTTTCTCGTGCAAATGAAAATGCTCTCGAGCATGGGCACATTCCGAGCTGTTCAGGTTCAGGCAGGAGCGACGATTGAAAGTTTGCAGATATTTTTGGAGGATCACAAGTGTGGACTTTGGGCGAGTCCTGTTATGGGAGAACTGACTGTAGGGGGTGTGCTGGCAGTGAGTGGTCACGGATCTGGTGTTGGCGTGATGGGGGAATTTGGGGAAACTAGCACTGGCTCCTCCATACCATACGGCTACTCTTCGGGCTCCCTCAGCAATTTAATTCTAAGTTTTAAAGCGGTCGTGTGGGACTCGGACAAGGACTCGTACGTGATAAAAAAGTTTACTCGGGCCGAGCGTGACTCCAGAGCGTTTCTTGCTCATATGGGACGTGCATTTCTTACTCAGGCTACCCTTCTTGTTGGACCCGCATATAAATTACGATGTCAAACTTGGTCGCACTTGTCTGCTCAAAAGTTGCTCGCAGTTCAGTCGGGGGATGATGATAAGTCCCAGGACGACATGGATGATGACGACGAGGATGACGAGGATGATGAAAACTACCAGGAAATTGACATTCCGGAGGAGGGCGAGGAGGAAAATGAAACTTTCGCCTCTCTCATTGAAAAGTACCACTCTGTCGACGTCTCCGTTTTTCCCTACACTGACCAGACGCTCGTCCTGGTCTGTAGTAACCGTACAAAGCACTGTCCTTCCAAGGTAGTTACCAGCCCGTATCCCTTCTCGTATCTGGAAAACGTTCCACGCTCAGTGTCCCTCCTTCTCTCCCAATTTCTTTCTGGACGACACTACCTCGCTCCAATGATCAGTCGACTTAACCATCAATTCAACTCTATGGGTCTGCGCCTTTCCAACAATGAGGACCTTTGCGGTCCCTCGAAAAATCTTCTTCTCAGATACAACACCAAGCACAGCTTCACCCACTCGTACAGTAGCGGTTATGCCATCATCACAAATCACGACAGTGTGCAGAAGGTGACAAGCGACGTATACCGTTTCTATAGAGATCTTGTTGAGAAATTCTCGGCCAACTGGAAATATCCACAGAATGAACCGATTCAGTTTACAGTGACGGGGTTGGATGACGCCAGACACTTGCCGCCCTTTGGACGCTTCGAATCACCAGCACTGTCCATTTTGTCTCCCGTAAAAAAGAGAAGGAAGAAGTGGGACGTGGCGCTGTTTGTGGGAATCAACGTTTATCCAGGGACCAGGTACTTTGAAAAGTTTATGCGAGAGCTAGAGTCCTACTTATTTCTCACGTATGACGGTGAGGGGGATGGTCTTGTACGGCCCGAGTGGTCAAAGGCATGGGCGTTCACGGATGATGGCGCCTGGGACAACCATATTCTTCTTAGGAAGGTCATTCCCAAAGCGTTTGGAAGTGACTGGGAATGGGCGGTCAGAAAGTTGAATCACTACGACCCGTACCATATTTTCAGCAATGAGTTTCTTAACTACCTTCTTCAGGCCAGCAGCCAGAATGGCGGCAGGAATAATAACCAGAGTGCCAATGCACAGGTGACAAGTAAAAAGAATCGACTGTCCTTGCTTATCAATTGGCAAGCCATATCGTCAAAAGCAAAGTAATGCGATGCGACAAATGGGGATAACCGTGGATCAGCAAGAACAATGCGAATAAAGTTTGTGAACGTCTTTGAATTCCGCGTTTTAAATTAATACTGTTCAAGTAAAATAGACAATGTCGCCATCATCATTATCACTACGTGTTTAGGCAATTTGATTATCCTTTCTATCTGAAATTTTTAACATTACTTCCTTCTGCTCACTCAGCTCTGCCGAGACATCTGGCTCCTGAGAATTTTCTGTAGGGATTTTGCACACGTATTAATGGTAGAGGAATTGAATCGAATGAATAGAAAGCGTCTTAAAATAATTTTAAATGCTTGTGCTTCAAGTTACCCCGTTCATTTCTCCTGCGGATTGCAGACTCCAGCCAGAGTGTATTGATTAAAAAGTAAATGAGACCCATGGCACCTGCAAAAATGCCAAAGTAGCGAAATGCGAGTCGGCTGGTCGACATACTGATCACATAGCCCCCAATAAATGCTCCGCTTCCTTTGCCTAGAAGAAAATGAGAAGGAGAGAAGCGATGAAGAAGAAGGAAAAAAGAAGGGGAAACTAAAAGTTTTTTTTTGAGGAGAGCAGAAAGCAGCAGCATCTGGTTTATTGGCAAGGCAATAGTATTGTTATTAGAAACCTAATCCATAATGAAGAGATCCCATGACACCAGTCAAAGTTCCTAGTAAACCTTTAGGGGCGAGCAGGGCACAGTAAGTGGCAGCTGCAACCCACATGAGATGATAGGTAAACGCTTCCATTGCCTCGAATGGAAAGCACCAGAAGGGATTTCTAGAACAGGAGAGTAAAAATTAATAAAAAAAAGTAAATTGAAAGTGGTCCACTTAACAAACTTTTTGTCTCTTACGGAATATATGAGTATCCAAAGCAGCGGATAAAGTAGACAAGGAAAGCGAGAACGATTATGTTCACCCGACCAACCTTTGCCACCATTCCTTCTGCCACGTAGAGAAACGGCACGCTAGCCAAGGAGCCAACCGTTAGAGTTAAACCGAGCAAATACTTGGGTGCGTGCAGCTCGTCCAAAAAGATAAACAGATACGACTCCACAAAGCCCCACATGTTGCCCATGATGAAAATCATGCCCAGGAACATAACAACTTCAGGATAATTTAAAAGGGCTGTCGCATTCCTGTGAGCAAATTAAGAATAATAATACAAGCACAAACTTTTTATCCGGATGACAAATAATCAATTTACTAGTTAACCAATAAATATTTATCTCCGTATTACTTCCACATGTCATTCGTCGGCTTCTCAACGTTCAGGTCCATGAAAAAGTATCCGATAATGTTGGCGCAGAGCATTGCATCCGCGACAAAGAATGCTGCCGAGTAGTCCGTGTATCCCTTTGACGCACTGACAGCATCTACAAGTAAACCGGCCAGTGGAGACACCACCGCGTTGCCCACCACACACAGGATCCTTTCTTTGCCGTACTCTGCACCCTTGTTCATTTCCACCACGGCCAGGGTGGTGGCGTCAAGAAGAGAGAAGCAAGCAGCCATGAACACGTTTGCCACGATTCGGATTACAAAGTATAGCCAAAACGTTAAAGCTCCGTTGCCATTTTCTATCACTTCTCCGGTGGGATACGTGTAGTTGGTCTGACAATATACCTCTTTCTGTTGAACGCCGCTACCGGGAATCGCATCTTCATCTAGACCTAGGCGAACATCACATTTTGACAAGTTGCCACTGGTGCTGCTGGACTCTTTAATGGACCGAGTCGATCGATTATGACCACTACTTGTTACAGTCATATTTTCCCAATATTCACAAAATATTGAGTGGTCAAGTTCCTCAGAGTCCGACAACTGAATGTACTGACAGTGATTTGGAATGGTCCACTGAGAGGTAACCCCCCTTCCGATGGGACCACTACTAGTTTCGTTTTCATTTGCCTCCCAGTTGCACGAGTGTATGTGGATCATGCCATTATCATCATCGCTACTGCTCTGTCTGTATTTTAAACTGTTAATAAAGTGAGAACAGTGTGACATGTGCAAGGGTTTTAGCACAGCCGTCACGGCAGGACTGTCAACGTCTTCTCCAATATTGAATTCAATAACCGCAGAAGCAAAAACCAGCGACTCGGAGTACTTTGGCACGAGCAGCAGTAGCGTGTGAGCAACTCCATTAATCACAGTGGCGACCAAAAGAACCGCCTTGTACTGACCCATTTTATCTGCCATGAAGCCCATGATGGGAGGACCGAGGAAGGCGGTGAATGGGAGCACAGCGTAAATTACTGCAATTTGTGACAGTGAAATCCCAATGTCTTTCATGTGGATTGTGAGGTAGGGTAAAATTGCTGACATGGCTGAACGGAATGAAAGAGAATGAAAACTTTAAATTAAAAAAAACAGTCAGATGACTAAGATTAATTACTGAAGCAGAATCTTACCCCCATAAAACAAAAGTAGGGTAATCTTCAAAGGTAGAGTTTTCCTATTTATGCGCCAAAAATTCCCACCCCCACATGCCTTACTCTCATCGCCCGAGGAAGAGGTAGTCTTGGCTGTCCTCAATTGATGCTCATCATTTTTTCTTTGCGGCTCCCTATCCTTTTTAGGCTCTTTCATATTTGTTTGTATTCTTAAATTAATGAAAGCTAACTTGGCTAACTAATAGTCAAGTACTACAACACCGAAAAATATGAAAACTAAATAATTCAGCTCTGATGATCCTTCGAATCTGTAGCTAATTCCAAACTAAATTGTCAAATTTTTATGTTATTTGTAATATTCCATCCTTAACCTGAAATGGTGATTGTTTACTTTGTTTATCCAAACTGTTCTCTTATATTTTTAAATCATTTTGCCGTTGTCATCAATACTGTGCTCCTCCTTAACCAACAAATTGCAACCATTCTCAGCGTAACACTTTAATAATAGGTACATGTGCTTTTTACAATATTTCAACCCATACAGCAATTCTGCTCTCTGGACATTTGTGAAGTGAGCATTAGTGGTACTTATCATCATAATAATATCGAATACACTACCAACATACAATGATAACGGCAGTAATTGCTATTATCAATCTGCTGGTGAGTAAATATTAGTCTTTATATGAAATCGATAGATTGAATGTACATAATGTCAACAGTTTTATCAAGGATGTTAGTATTTATTATTATTATTATTATGATTACCTATTATCATCCAAGTTATTACTATTATTGCAGTATGTAGTTAACCACAGAAATCACGGCAGTAAAGCTGTGTATGTAAATATGTATAGGTCAATACTACTTACTACTGTCGGACTATTGTCGGATTACAATTACAAAAATTTCTAATACAATTCTGAACGCAATTATTAGTAAGCAGTAAGCAAATTGGCTCTTAAAGTCTTTGAAAATATGACCATGTACCTTGTATTATTACCTTTTTGCTCAAACGTTAAAAAAATCCTTGACATTTTCCTGCGTAGATATTTTATTCGTATTCCCACTAACAGCAAGTCATTCATTCTTCACATGCCCACATTGCTTGCACGACAGCTAATCAAGTCATTCAAACAAAATAGTTTTTATTCTAAGTCAACAGGGGAGTATTGATAAACTCGTCAGTCTCGATATAGTGGAGCAGCAGCAGCAGTCTCCAAAACGTAAACGACACCGTTTTCAAACATTATTTACTTGGCCTGTCTCATCTCATCAGAAAAAAAAGACAACTCCCAACGGACAAACAACAATTGCCGTTTTGAGAAAGAGCAAGTTTTCTAGTAGGTATATGTATACTTTATTTTTTTTAAAAGAAACAAAGAACAATTCACAACGTTATACAAGGAAAACGCACCTCTTGAGACACTTTTTTTTCTTTGACAAATTGAAATAGTAGAAAGAAAAAGTGTACTTTGTTCATGTGTTCTTTTCCTCTTTCCATTCCATTTCTACTGAGGCAGAAAACTGAAACAAATAAAAATTGAATCATGTGTCAAGCAATACCATTTTACCATACAACAGCCCTCCACTTTTGTCATGATGTCATTATCCTCCAGCAGACTACACACACATATATTTCCCCCATACAAACTGATAGATATAAGATTTGCATATTATAAGCATGTACATTTCTTTTTTTGCTTAACAACTACACGTCCTACAAAAAAACTATCCAACTTGTTTCACAAGGAGAAAGGTCGCCAGAGAAAAGCAAGAAGAAGAAGAAGAGCAAATAAATGGGGAATATCCAGAGTCTACAGCAGTATTTCAAGGTGCATATTGGTGATGGTGGTGGTAGTGGTAATCCACCTCTTTTCCCTGAATGTTTCCTCCAAATTTCTGAGAATAAAAGGTAAAATAAAAAGAAATGACGACGACAACAGCACAGCGGCAGCAGCAACAACAACAGGAAGGAGCAGCAACAGCGTTTCTTCTTCTTTATCTCCTGCTTCTTTCCCACAGGTCTCAGGTGTCTTGCAAGCTACTTAAGCGGGGAAACAAAGAAACTGTTAGTTTTTCATGCTCTTTCACTTTCACTCACCATTTTATAACTGCTCCACGTGCATGCCTTTTTATGTATATATGTACATCTTTCTATTCTTTTTCTTTTACGGGCTGAAAAAAGAAAAAAGAGTTCAATTGTTTTATCATTGTCAATATTGTACATACAACGTTCTATCTTTCCCTTCATTTTAATTTTTTTCCAGGGAGGAAAAAAAGAAAGCAAGCGGTTGAAGACGTAGTAGAGATATGTATCGAAAAGGGGAGGAAAAACTGTTATTGTGTCTTTCCATATTCATGTGGCCGTGTAGTTGTCGTTTTGATCGTACAATAACATAAAAGTTGAGAGAGAGAGAGAGAGAGCTGGAAAGCGTTGTTGGGTTAAAGAAGAACAAGTCTTTTTTTCGTCGTCGCTCTCCATCTTTTCTATATTATGGTCGTTTGAATGCGGTATTTGGAAATGGAGAAGAAATTGGTAAAATGAACAAAAATGGGATTGCCGGGTGCTTTTCCCACCTGAGTCGATGGAGAAAACGCTACAATTTCTTTCTTTGTCATTTCCTAACATCGTTGTCGTCGCCGCTGCTTTCAACAGTTACACACAAATTTCAACCGAACAAAATGAAAGTTGGCATGCAAAATTTTTATTTTCATCTACACACAAAGAAATGCTGTACGGGTCTTGGGAGTAGCTGATTGTAACTACAGTTTATTCAATATAATATGTATTTATGTACTACTCTGGTAATATTCAATTGTTTTACAATTTATCTCTGTGATTTATATGGCATAACAACGCCAGGACTGCACATAATATTTAAATGATAATGTACTCGACTTTGCAGTGCTCAACTTTTTCTCTCTGTTACTACATATTTATAGCTGAGTTTACAGGGCCGAACTGAAGAAAGAATTCAATTTTTATGTATTACGTCTTCATTCCTCACATGTCTTTCCAATTTTTCTTACGGATTTGGGGTCACACGTATTTAGTTTGTGTAGTATTGTCACCAGTCACCACACACATGAGAAACTTGATTTCAACGATCGACAGTTTAATTTAGAAAACAGAACCGGGGTCATTTTTGGCGCAGTACCAGGCAATGTATGAAAGAAATGAAGAAAGGAAAAAGCAAAAACGGTGAAAAAGAGTTTAGGACAACTAGCACTGAGGAAAACTGGCACAAGCGGACAATTGGCGATGAGAACTGTGAAGAGTAGTGAAGACTACTAGTACATTTTGTTAAATTAGCATGTCGAACACAAGCATGACCCCTTCTAGTATTCTTGTATGACCATGGTTTATTTTCTCCACTTTCACCAATTTCAAAAGTTTACGCCGTACACAGCTTTGCAAACAGTGAA
>JAHZMT010005515.1:0-30228 GCA_027743785.1 Sinhomidia bicolor
GTCTCATGGAGGCATTAAGTCGTTATACAAAATTTGAGTTGAATCGGTTGAAGCGTTTAGAAGTTATAGCGCGTACAGCATTCAGAATTCATAATTCATCATTCAGACAAATTCTCTCCGCTCCCTCACTCCCTCACTTCCTATCCTGTATTTTTGTAATGTGACTCGGTCACATAATAAAAGTATTTCTTGTATTTACAAGACTGTTAATTAATGAAAAACTTGTATTGAAAAAGAACCAATATTTTTAATTTCCTGCTGGCCATATAAATTCATGTACGCACTACGCACAAGAAAAGTCGTTTACTGGTGTTTGCTATAATGCTCATAAAATCATTATTATACATTCTCATCTAGAATTGTCCTTCAGTCCTTCTATTGACCGTTCCTGCTATATTCAACAATATAATTACATATTCTTTATGACGAATGACGAAGCTCGAAAGTACATGCACATTTGAAACTCAATGACTTACGAAAAAATATATCTTATAATCTTATGGCAATGCATTCCATAAAGTGTGAGCTCACTAGTCTTGAATAGACTAAAATAAATTAAATATTCGAGTTTTGAATCTCAAGCAAGCTTAAATAATTATTCCATTCAAATTAGCACGTTCAATACGGCGACTTATTTTCAGGAATCACCATGTCCCATTGTTAAAAATGGTTTGTACTGACTGTCTGACAAAGAACGTTGTCGAGACTAGGCTGAGGCTGCCTTTACTTTTAGCCGTTTTGCATAATTTCATTTAAATGTCACCTCTCACCTAATAAATCACGTTGAATTCATACCATACCGTTAAATAAACACTAGTAACTCTACCATACGTATCTTTAAGCTAGTAAATGTTGAACTAAAAGTGGAAAAGACTAGATAAACAGTAGGAATGTACTTTTCATATACATAAAACTTGTTAAAAGCAAAGACTGCTTGATGATACCATATATGAATGATGAGATTTGTTATTATTACGCATTTAGCTTTCACCTGAAAACTTTGAAAACAGCAGAGGAGGATTTTAAGCAAAAGCAATGCTGTCTCGTTATAGCTCTGTTATGTAAAATTTCACCAAGCAGTAACCACTGCAAAACCTATTAAACAAATTCAAAATAATCAACATCTTAAATAATCTCAATCGGAAAAAATATGAAAAACTTTAGAGTGGTTCAGTGTCTAATATTTGATTTGAAAAAGTTAAAGCCCAAAGTTAGCAGAAATAAATCAGAAAGTAAACCGTATCCAAATATTTGCATGCATGAATGACTCCAATGAAACGAGACACCCTTTTTAATTTTAAACTTTATACAAAAGTTAAACAGTCAACTTAACACCAACAAACATGACATCCTCTTTCGCAAAAGACTGCCTTTCTCCAGCACTTAGGAGTACTTCCATGAGAAGGCGTAGTCTTGAAATCTGTCAGCAAATTGGCACTCAACTGATATCACCAAACTTACTTCAACAACTTTCACCATCTTCTAGTCCAAAAACTCCAAGTCCTTCTTCGTCCATTAAATCTAGTCCAGGTAGTACTACCAAGAGTTCTACATCGCCATTTAAACTTCTCGATGATAACAAGCCAAAATTAACCTCTCAATCACCGGTTTTCAACTTTAGTATTAGCGAGCAAAGCAATAGTGTTTCAACGTCAGTATATCGTTCCAGAAGAAGAGCCTCGGATTCATTTTGGCTCGTTGATAACCGTCAAGACAAGTTGGTAGCGTTTCAAAATGACCAGGAATTATTTCAAAAAACAAGTCTTGCGCTAACCCATCAGCATCTTAGCTGTTCCGTCACTGCCAACAATAACAAAGAGAAAAGGGGAGACAGCAAAGCTAAATCTGGATCGGAGAAAAGTGCACAACGATGTGCTTGCACTGCTGCTGCTGTTTGTGATGATGTGAGTGAAAGCAAACAAGCCGGTGCCAACAGGTGAAAATAATAAACATGCGTACTTACTTTCTTCTGACATGAACATGATGGTAGTTTTGGTGCATGTACGTATGTATATACCGGCTTATGGGTGAAATTAGCTTGTTTTATTAAATTGTTAAAAATCTATTTTTCTGCAGGAAAGGAACATCTGTGATAACGTGTAATATAATTCCTCCAACTCCACTAAAAGCGGTGTGTGAACCAGGGAAAGCGCGTCGGGCAAGTATGGCACCGTTACATTGTTCAATTGGCAGTAATAATGACAGCAGCAGTGATAGTGAAAATGCCGAAGAAAATGGTTTAGAGAATATGAAAACCGATCAAATGAAAACGCACACATGTCGCTTTGAATTGGCCAAAGAATATGTACCGGCTAATAAACTGTTGCGAAGATGTTCAGCTGGAGCAAAATATGACTTGGATGATACTTTAATAAAACTTGTAGCTCTCCATTGGAATCTCTCTCTAAACCTTGATGAACTTTTAGGAAAGGGTAGTTTCGGAACTGTTATTGCGGGACAGTATGAAGGTACAGACAAACTGAAAAATGTTCAAGTTTGCTTTGATAATTATTTTTTTCTTCTCAAGTTAATATTACGTTTATTGTTTAATATCCATCAGGAAAAGAAGTGGCTGTAAAAGTCCTTAAAACTACCAATCCACAGAGAAAAGCTTCTGTACTTGGTGAGGACAACGGATTAAATCTTCCATTTCATAATCATATCGCACGCACATTGGACATCTTTCAACTAGGACCAGATAGAGCACTAATAATCATGGAAAAAATGCACAAGGGAAACCTGCTCACTTTACTAAATGATCCCTCTTTTCAGATAAATTGCTCAACAGCGATAAATATCTCGAAGCAAGTTGCATTAGCACTGATTTTCTGTCATCGCCAAGGACTTCTCCATTTGGATGTTAAACCCCAGAACATACTAGTGGACGTTCGAAACTGTTGTAAACTTTCTGATTTTGGTAGCTCAAAGAAAATTAATGATCTTGAAGACTGTTACAAATTTTCTCAGGTAAGAGAGATGATCTCTCAGAGATCAAACAGAGAGAAAAATTGGGGTATTTATATAAAAAAGTTTTTAATTAACCAAGCTTTACTTTTGTTTTGGAATAGTTAGAAGGAACCATTCCATATACTGCACCAGAGTTGTTCAAAGGCGATAGACCCACGGAGAAATGTGATGTGTACAGTTTTGCTATCACAATGTGGCAGATTATCACGCGTGAAACCCCTTACGAAGAAGAAAATGAACATGCTGTTATATTTAGGGTATGATGCTTTCTTCATAAATTTTCTATCAATACTACTCATCTATCTATACAAGTCTATTTCCATTATTTATAGGTGGTATCACAAGGACTACGGCCTGGAAATAACAATGAACCCAATTTTTCAGGAAACGACGAAGAGAAAAAATCAGTATTTAAATATGTTCAGTTATACGAGGAATGTTGGAATGCTAACCCAGTAGAACGACCTACCGTGGTCGACGCACATACAAGTTTACTTAAAATACAGTTTTCAATATGATAAATACATAGTACAAAATGTATAATTGTTCAGTACAAAATAATATATACAATTTGGTGGATAACATTAGGCATCCGGCATATCTCCACCTGGGACGAGCTGCAAAGAGAAAACATCAACATTTTTTTCGAGATTAGATATTTTTATAAAGTTAGTTAAAGTTATTGTTTTAAAATACGCTTCTATCAGCTCAAACGTAAACAGAGAAGCTCAACTGCACTTTGCAGCGAAATAAATCGATTATTAAATATTTCCTAATTAACCAATAGCAAACGCATGCATCTAAATTTCAGTTCCAGCTTTGTACGCCATCGACAAAAAGACGATCAAGTAATAATTTCAAAGCCAAAAATCCAAAAATGGTACAAAATCCAATTAAAAATCTTGTACAAATTTTTGAGACAATAATAACACAAGATGGACTTTTCGCTTACCCAGCGGAAGCAAAGTAGATGGGTTTACAGCTGTTGATGACGCCATTATTTTGAAACGCCAAAACACTAGCACAGTCAGTCTAAGAGGAAAACTCGTCCTATCTACGGTTGGGACAGGGACTCACAAAAGCACCGCAAACACAGCACACAGCCTTCTAGTTACTTATCTCTGGTTGTTGGTTATCACTTCAAATCATTAAAAACAGATAAAAATACTTTTAAAGACCACGATCTTACCAGTGCTAGTAGCACAAAACAGATAGACCACACTGTGACTGACTAAAACGTATTATGTATGTATCATGTACTGATTTCTATTATGACAATTATATTACTGTACCACTACACAATTTAACCGCTCTTTTACTGGGATGCATCAAGGAAAATTATACCGTGTGAATTTCGTAATCCCAACAATAATCAGACCTGGTGTCTTACTACAAACTAGTATCCTTCAATCGTGACTAAATCGTTCTCTAACAAACAAACAATGGCTGCAAAGTGCAAACAGCACTCTCTGTCTGTAGTGTAGTACAAAAATGCATGTGTATTTATTTGTGTAGTAGACGTTTCTCGCAAACTTTTAAAACTTCCGACTGACAACTGACTACTGACTAGCGAGAAGCAACCAGCAATAAAATAATTACGCCATCCATACACAATAAAATGTTACGACAAAGCACCGACACCTGACTACCGAAAATGTAATATACAAATTATACAATATTAAAGTTTTCTGCTAAAGACACCGTAATATGAAATTTTAGTCATTTTAATAGTCGTGAAACTATACCGGCATGCATAATCAGTAACAACACTGCGACTGCAGCTCCATCATCAACATCAACTATAGTCTATAACGTGGTAGTGGTTACGTAAAATGCGGGGCAATGTATAGCAATCTAATATATGTATATACCACACAGTTATTTAACCAACAAGCTAAAAAACCACAACAATACAATAAATTTTTTATTAAAAAATAATTTTTTTACCTATAGCCTGTAGTCTTTTTATGTAACTCAAGCTTATCATTGATACGTCCGTGTCCGTGTATATCTCTTCCTCGTGTGTATATACGTTTCTATCAACAAGGATGATGATGTTATTGAAAGTTTTCAAAAATCAACCCGCTTGTCTGCTTGCTCGCTGTTTCTCTTTTTTTACAATGAAGAATTTCCTATTCACGATATTACTTGCTGTTTGTCTGTGTGGACAAAGAGAAACCTTATCATCATTTTTGTTTTTCTGTTACATAATATCGCATATGTATTTATATTTATGTGTGAGATGATGAGACAGTATATAAATATTATTGTAACCCATTCAAGAAGAACCAGAATCTAACTTGAAGAATCTCTTTTTACAAAATATGCATACAACAGCAGAGCTCTCGCAGTTTCGCCACTCAGCATGCATGAGGTCGGAGAGATTGTTCTGTGAGAAAAGCACACAATTATAAAATGTATAGCCCGAGGAAATTCACCACTACAGCTACTAGCTACTACTTTTCTACTTTTTTATGTTCGTTTCCTTTAGATTTTCTTTCTCTTTTAAATAATATAAGCAACCAATGTCATCATCAGCATCATCGTCTCTGCTGAATGTTAGTAGGAGAACAAGCAATGCTTTGTTCTTTGAAGAAACAAGAAACGTATACTTACCTACTTACATCTTTTTTAGAAAATTTTCTGTTTCTTCAAACTCAGGTTTTTTTACGTCGGTATACCGTATACTATAAAGTTGATAATGATTATATAGTGCGCCAGCCAGCACACCAACAGCAGCAGCCGCAATAACACCGCATGTACCGCAATACCGAAATAATAATATCACATGAGTATCGTCGTCGTCATTATCATCATCAACATCATCATGTCTTAAATGACTGACTGACGTACACCTATTCTCGTTCTAATCATCATCGTTGTCAGATAAACCGAATGGCTATTAACATTCATCTCAACTTGAACCCGTGAGACCAAACGAGAGCTTTTCAAATTCCTCACGTCTGATTCAGTTTTCGACATTGCTCTGTTGTGGTTTCGCATAAAAATCCAAGCGAAATTCTGCTTTGTACAAAAAAAGATCTAATTACTTTGCCTTGGATATGCCATTGAACAAATTGGAAAAGCGTTTCAAGAGAATAGAAGAAGAAAGCTTTCATTCTTCTTGAGGGAGAACTAAAAAATATGTGTTTATTGCTCATCCCACTCTCTTTGGGAGGAGGAGGAAGGTTTTTTTTGGAAAGAATTTTTTAAATTTTATTTTAAGAAATTCACTGAATTGAATTCATCAGCCTATCAAAATATCTTGGAGAGCTTTTTCTTCTTGAACAAATGCTGTAGAATTGGCAGTAACATGTCATGATAAATATGCCCAGAAGTGCTCTAAAGAAAAAAATCTTTTGGAAGATGATGCGGGTTCAGTAAAAACACAAGTATTCATAACATGGTTAAGTTACCTCATGTACATCGACAAGCATAATATTTAGAAGAAACAGCAAAAGTTTTTTTTAGCATTTTACTACCACTGCATTGTGAGTATGCCCAGGTTTGGTACGGCGCGATAATATTGAATCTCCTGTCAAAGAACAAGTACCTATCATCCCTCTCTCTAGAGGCTCTTCGTCTATACGGTTCTTTTTGTATGACAATGCAATGCAGCTCTAACAGGGAGGGAGAAAGGCCCAGCTCTCCATTTTTTAAGGTACAAAAGAGAGAAGACAAGCAATATAATTGCTATAATCATTTTCATATTGCTATTACATGTGTAAAAAAGAAGAAGAGAAAAAATATTTAAGGCTCCAATCTAACATTATTACATGCTATCATTACAAAAGCCCGAAGCCGATACATGTCTGAGTCTGAGTTTTGCTCAGTATTGTGACTAATGCATGGATCATCCAATCCAACACATGTACATACATACTTACATATAAACATGTACCAAGTCCAAAAATTATAGAGGGATAAGGACGAATGATTACATACGCATAAGCCATATAATATCATGTTATGTGAATCTACCTACACACACAAATGTGATCTCTTTACTGTTGTGTGAATACTAAAAAAACTTTTTTTTTCAAAGGTTTGACTGTCTGCTGTGAAACATAACATTATCCATCTACAACGAGGGAGAGAGAGAGAGGGAGACACATTTATTAGGTTCACTCACGTTCGTCGTTCTCTGTTCTGCGAGAGTAAGTAAATTCGTTGTATTTGATATTTGATATACTCGCAAAACTAAAAAACTTTATCAGGTATATTATATATGGACTATGTAACACCACAGCTATTTCTCTACTATATACTGCATTACTCCTACTACTACTACTACAACTACATACCTTTCATCTTTTTTCCATGCCTTTAAGCTAAAGAAGCAGCTCTTTTTGGCCATACACAAAATGAATTGAAATGCTCGGTTTCTCATGCTGGCGAGTATGATTACTTTTCTGATACTCTTTGTAAAGTAGTAGGTATTCGGAGGAATAAGCTGCTGTTTTGTTTAGTTATAGGTTCACACAACAATTCTCATCCACACACATCGCATCTCTCTCTCTCTCTTTCCACTTTTCTTGTTTCCTATTTTTTTCTTTATGCGACTTGATGATATACTCCTACTGCTGCACTGCGAGAACTCCGGCAGTGTTCACACACAGTTTTTTCCATTCTGTCTAATATGTACAAAGTTTTCTTTAAGAAAAGCAAGCATTAAAATAGATTTACTCAAGCAGTCAGTCAATGTTATGATAGCAAGCAGCAGTTGCAGCACCAGCAGCACCAGCAGCAGCAGACTTATAACAGCTCTGTAACAATAAAAATGTAGTAGTAGTAGTTGTTGTTGTTGTACGCGCATACCTTTTGATTACTCTACTACTGCTACACATTACATTATACCACACTTTTTACGGATTTTACCTTTTTAGCTGTCTGTAACAATAATTGTTGTGTATGTTATATTAAAGTTGTTATATTGATCATCATCATTCATCATGTTATTATTATGATAATAGTTTTTGCTTATTGTTATTGCGGTACATTTTAGCGAATTGATTGAATGAAAATGAAGATGATGTGCAATTATGTGCAGGCAAATATATATGTATTCATGAAAATGATGTGGAAAGGATTTAGTTTGACAGTTGTCAACAGTTAGTAAAGTGAGGTGGTGAACAAATAATGTGAGCAAAATGTAAAAAAAATTGATTGAGCACCTATCCATATCTTTGTTAAATTTTTAGCATGATGAGAAAAATTTCACCGTTTCTCAGGTGTAAAGTGTGACGAATCTTAAAAGAAATTTGAAAAAAATGGTGAATAAAGTGACTTGGTTAAGAATTTAGTGTTGGAAAGTGAAAAAAATGTGCACAATAAGGATAAGTTGATAATAAGAATAAACAATTATTGTAATCAAGAATGATTGGTACTCATTTTAAGTGGATTTTTTTCTCTGGATTATACAAAAAATAAGGTAAGTAAAGAATGCTTGGTCAGTTACAAAAAGATTGAAACTAGCAGAGCTATGTTGTGTTTAAAATGTAGCAAGTTAGCAATTCTGCAATGTCGCAAGAGTTATGTAGAAGCAATTTTAATGATAACAAAGTTTAAAATCAGAGTACACAAAGAGGCTCTTATTATTTGCTCAATGTAAACTTTACAAGTGTGAAATTAACATTTTTGCAAAGTGGTTTATATTGTCAATCACGTTTACATTGTTTTAAAATTAACACTTGTGGAAATTCAAGCACAATAAAACAAGCATTAGCCAATTCTTATTATTTTTAGACGATAAAAATGGATAACCAAAAATGCACGTGACTGTTTCTCTTTACCTCTGTGCATTGATTTCTGATTAAAAGTAGTTTCTTTTACAAATTATTGCTGTTGTTACGATTGCGATTTATCACATTAAGAACGAAATGGCGCAGTTGGTTTTTTATTTTGCAATAATCAGCGTGCAAAATTATTATTAGCTGATACTGCGCATGTACCATCGACAAACTTGGTGTTGAGGATTAACTGTACCGTGTTTGTCTGTGACCATGATTGGAAGAACATGTCCTTTTTTGTTTGCCCTCTTGTATGTTATTTATTATATTTTGAGAGGTTGGTTACTGTCTCATGATTAGAAGACGAGTTTTTCATATCATTATTATTATCATTCCTACATATCCAATTTAATCCCAACCCAATAAAATTACGTTGGTCATTCAAAAGAAAATAAACCTCATGCGGATTTCTTTTGTAGGTTATTACAAGAGTTTTCATTGTCATCATTGTCACAGAATTATCTATGCACATTCATTTTGTAAAAATGGCGTACACACTTGCATTGCAAAGTGCAAGTGAGATTTGAGTTTTTAAAATCTTTTTTAAAATCGTCATCAAGAAGGCAAAAGTTTAGCTTAGAAAAGGAACGGCGTACTTATCATTATAGTTTGGTTGACAAAAGCAAGGAGCAAATTTTTGAAAGTATGAAAGGAAGACAATTATTATTTTTTTAACATTGAATAAGTTAATGAAGGATTGTTGGGTTTGTGGGTGTACTAAATGTATACTTGAAATGTTTTTAATACACGGTTTCGTTAATTTCCGGTGTGCTTTTGATGATGGTAATGACGTTTCATTCAACTTTGTTCAGTCAATATTATCTGCATCTCTAGTATCACACCATCTCTTTTGCTTGCTATACTAGTACTGCAGCTACTGCTACGTTGCTGTTGCTGCTGCTGCTGCAATACAGCAGCACAATTTTGACAGAATTTAGGTTTATTGTTGTTTATATTATCTACAGAATAATACATAAAATATATGAGTCATATACACAGTCATACAATACACAATCGTTGTGATTATTATTGTATGATTATTGTACGTAACTTTAAACTTTGCTACGATGATAAATTTTTAACTTGTCTGTATTTTTGTGTAAACCTACTCTTATCTTCCTCCTCTCTGCTACGCTGATATATATCCATGTACATTCCCGTCCCGTGACACTATTATCTTGTTTTTGAAAAATTTCACATAATTAATCTACATGTTACCTATTTACATTTGAATGAACAAATGTATTTAAAATGAAAACATTTTGGTAGTGATCATTTTAATGTTCATATTTTAAATTTTACTACTTCTGACTCTGACGCATTTGTTATATGTGCATGCGTTCTAATAAAAAAAATTGTAATGGGGAATGTCATTGGTTGGCAGTGACTTCGAAAATGTAATGTGGAGGTTTTGACAGAATGCGTGTTTAAGTAAAACGGTACAATAGAACTATATAGAGAGTTTATAGTAGGCTGCTGCTGCAATGCAGTTGTATGACTAGTTTTATCATTATCACAGTCAACACACCTTAACGTTAATCAGCAAAGTGGTAAAATAAAATAATCATAATAATAATAATAAATGCACATGTCTGAGCAGAGAAGCAGTTGAACTCTGCCAATTTCCCAAACGTCATGTTTGCTTGCTGTTTAGTCGCTTGCTATCTTCAATGTTATAGATGTAATGTTATGAAGTTGTGCTTGGAGGAGGGAAATTATTTTTTTCATATTGCATTGTTAATTTTTTTTGTTATCTACACTGCTACTGATAACCTAATATTTTGCTGTCATTAATATAAAAAATATTCTCATTTAACTCATCGTCTTATGTTTACTTTACTCAAGTTAATTACCAGTATTGCAACTTTGCAACTTGTCGTATAAATATAAATGCATTGATTTGGTTTGTTTGAGGCAAACCCTATATATTTTCTTAATCTGATTGAGCTGCTGAACTACTCCTGTAAACTAAATGTCAATATTGGGTGTTGAATGAACGAAAACTAATCATTTTGTTCACTACTAGTTGTCGGTAATCGTTACATGTTATCGACAATCTGATTTATCATAATTACTTAACACGATATTCTTAAATGTGCACATTTTATTTTTTATTCTACAAACTAATTTAAATACAAATTAACATGAATATAATAATATTTACCTATAGAATATTTTATAATGCCTATTTGGGTTTCACCCCCTTCTCTTTCCAATCCATAATAATTTTTCATTTATCATTTTTACAATCTTTAGATTAATTGGTAACTGTCAAGTTGCATTAAGCACGCTCTACTGAAATGCAAAATATTATTTTACTAGAGATTTGCTTTCAAGTGTTCCAACTTGCATTTAAATAACTAATTGATAACGGCACTACCACATCCACCAGAGTGGTCGCGTAGTACAACAAACTTGAAGTAATTATGTGCAAATCCATCCATGAAATGCGCTAATTAGTTTTGTTCCACCTGTTGTATATAAATATGAATGAGGTGCGGCAGCAAGAAGAGAGTAAATAAATGTATGAGTAACCTTTTCTCGTGAGATTTCCAGCGGCTTCAACACAGAACCAAAGGATCCGTACGTACAATTTTTTGTTTTGCTTGAGGCTAATTATGACTGACTTGTAAAGTGATTTGCAGTGACATTTAGACAAGCATCAACATTCAAGATCCATCAGACATACATCTAGTAATCTAGTGGCCCAAAGTATACTCCTCTCTAGCCAGTGCAAAAGTGTGTGATAGGTTGAATGTGCTTCTATTTGAATTTCATTAGCCGCTTTTACTCAACCTTCCAAGAAAACAATGGTAGAGTCGAATATAAATTTTATTTACCTTAACGAGCAGCAATACGTTAAATTATTGAAATGTGAATTCCATGTCATGTCTGCCTTTGCGGTTAAAAATATCCCTCACCCACTTTACGACTTTTTGACTGCCCGTACATCTTTTCCAGCTAAATTATAAACCATTCAGCATCGCTTTGGTTAAAAGAGCAGCCAGGTTATTAACCTCTATGGAAAGGTAGAAGGTGCATAATTTGCTTAAAAATACATTTTGGCTGGCATGTCACGATAATCATTCAGTAATGGAAGAGAACAAACGACCATTGTGGGTCATGCATGTATGTATGTAGCAGATGCGATGGGATGTAGATTGTCACATTAATAAAATAAATATTAGCTTAGGTGACAGGTAGAAGGATTTTCCGCTTCGTAAAACTTTTAGCTTCCCTTACCCACCTAAACACTTGAGCAGCGAATATATATGAAGCTATGCCGGATCACGTTCTTTATTTTTCTCTTTGCAAACTAGGTCAGGCCATTGATACGATACCAGCTATCCACCAATAAGTTTGTAGTTTTTTAAACCTTCCGGTTGGTTGTGGCATGGAATAAATTTCAACGTCTTTTTTGCAAAAAGTTACGTGTCTGTTTTATGTTTCTTTTGGTACTGTCAACGTGTCAAGCCTGCGCTACCGGAATTAAATTAGCAAAGTGCTGCTTTTCATGCCAATGATCTCTCCCATTGTGCATATTAATAGCCACTATACGTAGCTCTTCCCTCCTCGTGTCGCTTTCAATAGTTTCAATTTCACCTACGTATACGAGCAAACAAAGCAATAAGTTCTTTTTATGTTGCTTTGAATTCTTTTTTCAAAAAATATACAGCGAGAGGAGTTAATTAATGTATATTATTAGAAATCATAATTAGGTTGTTAGTTGTAAACACTTGTTATCAAACCCACGCCAATCGAATCGAAACAATAATACAAATTACATGGCTATGTCTCATTAATTATTAATATATCCATAATGATAGTATTAATAATCATCTTTGTTCAACAATTTCATTTTACAACAATGTAAATGTGTAATGTGCGCATTATTGTGACCATTGTCAATTCAATTGTATATTGTGGACGTATAAACTTCAACAAGCATTACAAATTTAACAGTATCCTTTACTTTACTCTTTCCGAGATCAAGAAAGAAACAAAGGCTTAAATGATAATATTTTATTATTTATCGACGTCCTTTAACAAAAAGCAGCAACTTCATTATAAACTAAAAAAACCGGTATTTTATTGTCTGTTTTTTTGCTGTTACTACATGCGATTACGGTGACGATGATTATCCATCGCAGTTTTTCAAAGTATCTATAACTGACTATATACTGTGTTTGCTTTACACAGCTATTAATTAGGTTAAATGAAACTTCATATATTTCCTTTTATTGGGTATTAAAAAGCCATTTTCCTGTATAAGGTTACAATAATGTGCTTGTTCGTTTACGTGGAACATCTTAATAATGAAAATAAGGAAAGTCGCTTTACAAACTCTTCAGTTATCTATCCCCACTCCTTCTGCCTCACCTTGATGCTCGCATAGCAGCCATCATCATCCGTGTAAATTGTCGTCATTCACAGAACAAACCTATTGGTAAGGTATACATTTGCTCTAGGTATTTGATTTGTTAAAAGGTATAGGTATACCTATGTATTTATCTTATTTGCATATACATGACATTGTTAACCTGTTGACGTTTTATCTAATGATTTAAAAAAATCATGTTAGTTTTGTTGTAAAGTTAGAGTTTGGAAGTTTAACAATCTAATTAAGTTTTGGTGAAAGGGAGCATCATCATGGTCATCCTCATTCCGAACCACCTATTTGGAAGCCTACATTACAATAGTTTTTTGCTAAAAGGAAAGTTCATAAAAATAGATGGCACGATTATTATTACAAATTTTTTTATTTCAATGAGTATGTGAATTTTGTAAAGATATGTAGAGAATGCTAGTTAAAGTCAACTAATTCTTTGCGTGCACTACTCGTTATAAGTTATAACTTATAAACGCCGCTAATTATCTTACATTCGACCTTTATATTTTTTATATATCGAGACAAGATATGCCAATAAAAATGTGCATACAAACTCAAGATTTTCTGTTGATAAACTGTTCAAAGGATTTCCTATCCTGATGCGCGGTGAGAGGGAGAGAGAGGAGTTTGTTAAAAAAAGGATTAAAAATTCTGATTGCTAGATTATTTAGTACATTGTTAATTTGTTTAAATTAAATAGTCTGCATACACATCACACACGTAGATATACTATTTGCATGCATTTTAATGGTGAATGCAAAATGAGAAGATAATTGCTTGTAATTGCTCATTATAGTTAAATATTTTTTTATTAATAGCAGCAGAAAGAATATAAAGTTTGAGCTACTTGTGGAAATTAAAACTGTTAAATCCTTTTAACGAGGTCGCAAGGGAGCAGTTTTGTTTTGCATATGATAATAATAATAATAATAATACGAGCACTCACAAGGGAAAAATACCGGATAGCGTATTTTATACCGATTAGGTAGTTGGAAACACGGCGGAAAAAACCTGAGAAAACCCAACTTACCCCGTGTCATCTCAATAATAAGACAGCTTATAGTTTTGTAATTAATGTATAGTCACGTTAAATGGGCTTGTCGTAAACTGGGTCGATTAATAAGCGTAGTAGTGATCATTGAATATTTATATTTATGTCTTTACGATCTACTATATAAATGGAGTATAAAACTTCTCTTTTTCGATTGAAAAATAGATAAGCTGCTGTGGTCAGCGCCAATGAAAGTCAAAGAAGCCGACGATAATCAAAGGAATGTTAATTTGAATTATGAGCATTTAAAAATGAAATGTAAAAATGCTTTCAGTGGTGCTGGCGGTAGTACTTGTGAATCAATAAACAATAATTTTCCTGTCGATACAAGGAAGTGAAATTCAACTAGAAGTCTTTTTTCGAAACTTTTCTACTGCCTTTGTAAAGTTCACACATAGAGCACCACATTTCATTGTTTCTTGATGATGGTTATGATGGTGAGTGAGGATAAGCGATCAAGATGCTGATATCATGATACAGAACAGGTGTATCGAAAGGGAAATTTGAATTGTGTTCCTGATAAGGGTGGTATATTTTTTGGGCGGTTGCAGTACATGGCACAGATAAGGTATTACGCTGATTTTTACAAATTACACGAACATCTCATATATTTTCAATTTTGAAGATGAATTTACTTTTTTTACACGTGCAAAATGCATTTCTTACCCATATTTCTCTCCTTTTATTCTCTCTGAAACAAAATGCATTCTATAAACATTAAAAGGTTTGACATGGAGGCGCTGGCGCTAAATAATATGGCCTATAGCTAACCTAATTTTTTTCTGTTGCTGGTGATCGATCATATCATGCTTGTAAAAGTGAGCCCATCAAACACAAAAAAATATAACAAAAAATGAAGGTATTTATTTTAAGTTATTGAAATTGATACATGTGTGTGGTACTGCCACATTCCCTGTAAAAATATAATTGCTATATATGTCTATGTATTTTTACACGCTGTTTTTGTAATCTCTGCTTCATGCTTGCATGCGTTGTCGTTGTTCTACTACTATATGATGAATGAAAGAATGAACGTACTACTACTGCTTATAAACAATAGCATGTAGAAAAAGGTGAGCTCGGTTTACCCTTTTCTCGTCTCGTGTTGTCTGGCAATCTTCTCATAAAGTCTCAAGTTTGCATATTTTTTCTTGTAAAAAAATGAATGTACTTCTTGCTACCAACACCAGCACACACAAATACAACATAACACACAGCCAGCAGCACATGTTGGATGCCGTTATGCAAGGATAAGCAGGGTTGATTGTTTGTTGAGATAACGTGTTTACTACCGTTGCGATTATTGCCATAATGGTAATTGAAGTTTAAGTTTTTGTGCTATAAAAATATATGAGCGTGCCTGCTACCACACCAGTGCGACTGATAAATGGTTGTCGTGCTGGCAAGTAACTAGTGTTTATGTTACTTATTACTGTCCATATTATTACGCGGAGGAATTTATCATCAAAGTATTATAGTACCAGTACCCTACCTACCTACCTACTACCTACACACACATCAATTTATGGTGACTGGCTTTTGACAGTGCTTAAGCAACATTCATGGAGATGGAGAGGAGGTGGTAGCTATGGACTTTGTGCAGCACAAATTGTGCTTGATGGCGAATGTGTAACACAGAGGCATTCAAACACAGCGCAGTAGTCGACCGACGCTTAAATGTCTTCGGGTAAATAACTGACTACGTCTATGACATGACAGTATATATGTATCAAAGTAGTACGCTTGATTGTTATTGCGTATAAAAATACCTATGTAGTAATATTTACTTTGCAATTTTTATTTTGGTAGTAGTAGTGGTAGTAGTAATAATAATCACGTACTATTGAAGCGCACTTGTTTGTAGTCCACATGCATAATACATGGCTTTGTGCAAAAACAGAGTATTTATTTATGCCATATCACAGTAGGTATTATGGGATTTTCGTTTGGTGTACATTCAGAAAGTGGTTTCATTGACAGTGGTCACGGAACCATAACTATGCGTCTGTATAATATAACTGGGAGGAGAACAAAACTTTTGTGAAAACTTTTGATAGTATATATTTGAATAAGTAAATTGTTTAATTAGTGCTGTTGACTAGGCCAAGTTGCCGGTGAGGTAGTTTTGTAGGGAAAAAAAAGAAAAGAAGGGTGTATGCATGGATGAAAGCACATTGTTTAGCATAATGTATCATTTAGAGTCATGTGTAGAATTATGAAGAAAGTGCTTTCACTCTCAACAAGTCTTTCATGACGTCAAGTATTACATTTCTTTGTAGAAATTACGAATTTCCTAAAAAAAATCCCTGTTCAGTTTAATGTATCTGCTCTTTGCATGTCTTGCATTGCCCAGTTGATAACATCGCTGAACCCATAAACATTTTTTTAAATAGATTTTATCAGCGACAGTTTGAAACTTCCGACTTGCGTGAAAGCGATTATTAAATTAAAATCAGAATATATTGGTGAAATGGAAATCTACTTTGTGATTTTTAAAAAACTGATATTAACATGTAGTATAGCTGTGCTACTGTGCTACCTATTTTGCATAAAAATACCTTAAAAGCTACAATTACCGTATAAAGTAGACTTGTGGAGTCCGTAATAATAAGGTTTTTAGCAGTTTTGTGGTTCAGTCACATCGCATTTACTTTATCCTCATCCTATAACCTTGGGAGAATGTATTGCTTCGTTCTGCCATTTTCCAGACAGCCAATGTCACTTTGTTTCCTCCATATCGAAACCGCACTAAAAGTGGAATATTTGAGTAGCAAGTTGTGTATGTGGCTTGACATCAAAAAAGCAGAGCAACTTGTTTGTGACTAGTGTACAGTGTACATATATACCTACATACATGAATGTTGACGAACAAAGTGTGTAAATTGCAGTTGTCATTTTCTGCATTCTGTTGTCTATTTTCCTTTCTTTTTTCCTGTGAAAGAGGAGAGGATCCACACTACCACCACACACGATGACTATAGAAGCAATATTACTTTTCTTTTACCGTATGTTTTTGTGGCTTCTCCATTCAGCATTTTGCTTGGTTTTCGTAAATGTACCAGTGCAGTAGCAGTCTGCAGACAGAGTATATATGAGGTAAAAGTCATTTCTTTGCTCCCTTGGGACATCATTCGGAAATGCTTACACGATGATTTTGCAGAATGAAAGGGGAGGTCGCACAAGTGGGTTGCTCACAAGTTTTTACTGTCCAAACCAAGCAAAGTGTTTTTGTGTACCCAAGAACAAGCTTAGCAGCATTGTAAGCAGCCTGGAATGTTGTAAGGAAGCATTTTTTTAAACCAAACAAGCAAGACACTAAAACCTTGCAAAAAGAAGAAATACCTAGAGACTCTAACTTTCACCTGAGCCTTTTGTCGCCGTCGGAATGATGATGGTGGCAGTCCGAGGCGCTACAACACAGAAAAAAAAGATGCAAGTAAAAGCATTTGACTTGAGTCAACTTTCTTTTACTGTTTTTTGGAGTCTGAATGTCTACGCTGGAGGAAACAGACAGTCACATCATACAACAACCACAGCAGTAGCACATGGAACACGGTGATAATGATTCCTTCAGGGACAGCAAGCTAACAAAACACGAACGACATATAATATTGCAAAAAGCATGAGTGCTGGCGACGGTAGCGATCGTTGTTTTATAACCTTCATTATACGTACATATTTATGTAACATCTCCAGCATTACAGTTCGTGCTCGCCGTTTTTTCTTCCTGCGAAGCATTATTTTTATTCCAGTTTCTACCACCCTGTGGATTTCAGGTCGGTATAGGTCAGGTGCCCAGGAGTAGAATCGAGAATTTTATAGCTGAAGCAAAACTATCAAACCATTCCTCCGTCATCTTTCATCAGTCAGTGGTGGTGTTGGCTTTTTGGTCGGTGTGGTAGTCGTGGTGGTGAATGCTGAGAAAAGTGCTTCTTTTTCCCGAAGCAGCGGATTAGAGAAGCTTCATTTACTTTATGTCATCCTTCGATGCTTGCTTTTGTAACAGCACAATGATTTTACGTTAAGCTGGTTGGTTGTGTGACACAACTTTGTCGTTCAAGTCATAAAAATACGTAGGTACCTCGCGACTCTCTGCTTTACAGGTGTGTATTCTCATAATAGCGGGAGAAACAGTGTGGATTGTAGAAGAAAGTGGAAGTTGCTGCGAAAGTAATTTGTGCTACAACAACTACAAGGGTGAAAAAATGTAAACAGTAAAATAGGTAATGTGTTGCCGATAAGATGTTGTTGGTGGATGATCATCGCTCTGTGAATAACGATAATCCGATGTGAATGATGAACTGAAAAACTAGTTGAGTTAAATAGGACACCATTTTACTCTTTTATTCTTTTTCTACAAACAATGTGATAAATAGATGAATGAACTTTGTACAGGGTTATGCCCGAATCTAAAACACACTGCAAATTCAGGAACGTGCTTATACACTTTTAAAACATGTTTAAAGTTTAAAAAAATGTTTTGCTTTGTTATACGATTGTCTTCCAAGTGTTATTTCCTCGACTAATGATGAAAGAAAACAAAATCAATTAAGCCATTTTCTTGCTGGTAGTAAATTACGAGCCGGCATATTGTCAAGATACATACGTTTTTGGCTAATAATGCCCCATTCTTTGCACATATTGCCGTATATGTACAAATGGAAAAATTAATTATAGTAGTGACCGGTCATAGTTTTCCGTACAAAAAAGAAAAAGGTATAAAAAATATAAAAATGCGAGAAATAATAAATAATAAAATTTTCTTGTCTAAGGAAGTGACATGACTTCAAATTTATTTATTGTTTATACAATAATTGGCCACATATATCATAACCAACTAATGTGTAAATTTAATGAAAGGTATGTTTACGCGTGCCCTGTCATAATAAGCAAGGGAAGTATTATACTGACATTTTCTACAGTTAAATAGAAAATGTGATTTATTTTTTTCGAATGCTCTTTTTAAGATTAAGATTTACGACGACATTTGCTGTGCTACCACATATATTCAAAAGTCTACATAAATTCCCATAAAAATATGACAATTGCACTGTCTTTTTGTGGTGGTGGTGGAGGTATTGAAAAGAATTGTTATTTCTTACTATCATCATCGCACAGTCTTTGGATACATACCTATGCGCATATGTACCGTATTATGTGAGCAAAACAGTAAAGCACAGCTTTGTTTCTTGAGAACCATCCTCATCATCATGACTTGCTTGCCATTAGATTCGCAGAAAGAGTCTTCAAATAAGTGAAATGGATAATGACTATTGTTGTGCTCGCTTGTTTTGTCAAGTTTGTGCTTAGAAAAAGGCATTTTTACTACAGAAAAAAATATCAGCACTACCCTGCTATTATATATAGCCTTTTCACTTTAATTTAGCCTTCATTGTTTTCCATGTATGGCTTTAATTTGATTTCGTCCGTCTCTCATGTGACCATCATTGAGCAAGCCAAATTACACTCTTAAGTGTTACCATTTCGTGCTTTTGCGTATGTACCTTCTCGCTTGACCATTCATTAATACGTTCTTTTTTTCTTTTGATGCGCGTCTGTCAGTGGTATTATTATTATTATTATTATTATCGCGTTGGAGGACAAGCTAAATACATTCGAATACAAAAATGTTGATGTGCATAAACTTGAGATTTTGTTGAACGTGTTGAGAGTAGTAACTTATTGTCTTTGATTTTTTTACAAATGGAGACAGAAGAAATCCATCATGATTCAAGTGGTGATTTCACATTTTTAATTTTTGCCGAGTTGCAAAAAGCAGCAGCAGAAGCGGTAATACAATACGCACACATTTTGTTGTTTGGTCTGGTCAATGCTTGGCTTGTTTGTGTTAATGAAGCGTGAGAACAACGTGGGACACGACGACTGACTACACTGCGACTGAATCAAGTTGTCACTGCTGTTTGCAGTCGTAATAAATGCATATAGTTATATGTAAGAATGCAAGTAAAACGCATTAAGTTTTTTACTATAAACTTCAGTCGTCAGTTAATCATTGTTGTTGTGAAATGAAATGTACTTGGCTGGTTGACTGTTTACTGAGCGAGACGATGATGATTCATTCATCCATCCGTTCTAATCTACTTTGCGCATATTGGAGATAGCGTCATGCATTTAGTTCATTTCACTGATTATTATAAATGTTGAAGAAAAAAATTGCACTAAATTTGCAAGCAATTGCTGTTGTAGTTGTAGCTTGACAAATAGTATACAAACAGGCGTTAGGAAATCGTTAAAAAACTATGATGGTAGTAAGTAGTGGCAGTTATTGCAGCAATATACGTTAATGTCGCCTCACTGGCGATAATGAGATATATTGTTATTATTTATTAATATTGTTTGTACTATTGTCGTCATCTTTTTTGAAAATTAATAATTAATGTGCTTAAGAAAGTTATTATGTCAAGAACCTTATTTACGCCTGATTACATATAACATTGCATGCATAATATGGCTCGTAATTATGCTATTTTGTATATAGGGAATAGGGAGGTATGAAATTTTGTTGTATAACCATAAAGAGAAAAGAAAATATGGTCATTGAAATGTTTACTGTATTTCTCAATGTTTTCAGATTCGGAGAGATTTATAAATGGAAATCGACAAGTGAGAAAAGCGAAGAAGCAGCGGCAGAAATTTTGACGTGGTGGTAGTAGCTGATGAGGGCTGCTGCAACCGAACTTATGACGACGACGCCGGTGCATTCTCTATGAAAAGCTGCTGCTTTTGGAGTAGAATCCATAAAGCAGACAACGAATGAGTGGTGGTGGTGGTGACGGGGACGACGAATGAGTCTAGCGGAAAGTCAGACGGAAACAAAGAGAAAAAGTGTTCATTGACATCGACAGTGGTTGCTGCAGCAGCAATGGATGGACCACGAGCGGAAGATGTGCTATCACTCCTTCATGATCGGTTGGCCATTGTAAATGGTGGAAGAGATAAGCGTGGAGGTCCGTTACTTTTGTTTCCGACGTCGGCAAGACGGGAAAAAGTCCATAATGAAGATCTTAAAAGGCTACTCCACTATCTCTTCACCATACCTTGGTAAGTTCATCATATCTTGTAAATAAATAGTTTGATAGTGTATGATGAAAAACGACATTATGAATTATTATGACGAATGGTGCCGGTAGTAGTAGGGGTGGGATTGAGTTGTGTGATAAATTTTCCTTTTGATTTACGTTACAGTGAAGAGACACGGGAACGCGGTTTTTCCGTCGTAATTGACATGCGAGGAGGGACGTGGACTAGTGTCAAGCCCATTCTAAAAATTTTAAATGAACATTTTGCAACTTTTGTATTCATGGTTTATATAATTAAACCGGATAATTTCTGGCAGAAACAGAGGACCAGTCTTGGTAGCGCAAAGTACAAGTTTGAGGTAATAAGCTTACTACATGTCAGTATTATTACATTATCATCACCATTAACATTGCGTAAAGCTACAACTGCGAAAAGTGGGAAATGAAAAGGGGAGATTGAAAATCGAATTACTCTTACTTCCTGCCAATTTGTAACTCTATAAAAGCTAATAATATTATTACACCCTAGTTTACTCACAGTGTCGAGATGACAAAAAAATATATGATGAATGATCACGGATGTTTATGTTCCTCATGCCTATTTTCAGACCTCCTTGGTGGGAATCGACTGCCTTGTAAAATCTATTGACACCTCGCAGCTTACAACAGACTTTGAAGGAACTTTTCATTATGAACATAATCAATGGATAGAATCTCGAATCGTAAGTGCTCATACAATGAAAAGTGACAAACAATAATTTGATTTACTGTTAATAAATGAAACAGAATTTCTCATAATTCTACCGGAAATGAGTATGAACTTCAATTTTCTATTCAAATTCAAACACGTTTCATACAAAACGGAGTTTTAGCTACAAGCAATTTTCATAGAAAAAGGGCAATCAATGCAAGGCAACTTCTTTTATACGCAAGCAAACTGCAGTAGATATGTATGTATGTATATTCATTTCACTCTACTACTGAATATTTTTTTTACACTTTTTTGCTCGTCTGACGTCGATGAAATCTTCTCTTTTGCTCGTAAATTCAACATTTTTTGTACACTAAAAATGGCTCCATTTTGTCTCTCATTTTCAAAAAAATACTCGTACACACATACATACATGTATACTTGTATAAAAGTGCATTTGTGAGAATTTCTTAAATGAAACTTTTTTTGAAAGCGACGCGATATGATATAATACTACTATTATTATTGTGTATTAATGTACCGTTTTCTTCTTCACAGGCGTTAGAAAATTTCCTCTGGGTAGCAAGCGACTTGCTAGACCGTTTAGATGATTGGAGAGAAGACATAACGAGGAATGATTTTGCTGAAGATGTCAACGCAGTGAAGCGTGCCATAGATTCTCATGAAGAAATTAAGGATAAGATAACAAGAGCTCCATTTGAAGATGTTGACGTAATGGGACAAGAATTGCTCAAAAGGTATATAGCAAAATTGCAATAATTTTTCCCCTCTTCACATCCTCACACAAGCAAGCAGTAATTTTTACTGAATAGATAATCGCCACAGCCATTCATGCATTTATTTTTGTGAAGAAAAAAGTGCTACTCGGTGCACAACTGCAATTGCCAATTTTGATAATAAAACTCTGTTATTTGTCTTGTTTCCTCCTCTCTCCACAGATTAAGTATAGACTCTGCTGTAAATGGCAGTTCAGGCTACGACTCTGGCTATTCTGGCAGAAGTAGTTCATCCAGCTCAGTAGTTTCCAATCCTGATATGCAAGTAAGTCGGGTTTAAAAAACATAAGAAAAACTAGAAGAGATATTTTCTAGTTTGCACACTTTTCTACAACACACTACCATCATCATCATTATCATCATGTGGATTTCAAAGAGATACTTTCTATTTTAAAACATGACAGCTGTGTGGAAGCAGCACTGCACTAAAACAAACTTGATGATGATGATGGCGATGCCATTTGTTTTGATTGTAATGAGATGCTAAACCCCTTATTTTTTGTGCTTTGTACTCTTTGTTTGTAGGCCAACATCCCTACGATAATGCAAATGGTAGAGCAAATTCACGGTGCTAAAGAACAACTGCTACAATTATGGCATGCAAAGAAGCTGAAACTGGACCAGTGTTTCCAGCTCCGTCATTTTGAACAAGACTGTAAAAAGGTACTTTATCACTAGTACCCTTTTTTCTTGTCCAATTTGTATTGTAAGAGAAGAAGGATATGCTCAGGTTGCAAATGCGAATATGTAACACGAAATCCTCTTTTGAATAAATTTACATTGCAAAAATATATTTAGAAAAAGACTATGCTTTGTGCTTGCATTATTATGCACTAGTGCAGAGTGTGCATAGTAAAGTTTTGCAAAAAGAACAAACTTTTGCCATTTGATATATGATATTTGATTACGAGAATTTTGATCTCTGAGTTTGTGCTTTTTCAGATGCTGGACTGGATACGGCACAGCCATGATGCATTTCTTACGACTTATGTCGAAATAGGACAATCTTTTCAGGTTGCTAAACGGCTCAAATCAGACCATGAACAGTTCACCGTGAATCTCATGGTACAGAAAAACAAGATATTAATGAGATTTTCAAACATATTTAATCCGATTTTGTCAGTGTGGTAGTATACGCATTAACTTTGACATTTGCTATTAAAAAATTGCCGTATTTTCTTTTCAACAGAATGGTTGTGTTAGTATAAATCGAATTCTTGCTCTGGCGTCGCATATGGTGGAGACGAATCATTACGCAGCTCAACACATTAGGATATTAGCGGGTCGTATCAATCAGGCTTGGAAGGAGCTGACGTGCGCGCTAGATGAACGAAACACCCTTCTCGCCTTGTCTGTTTCCTTTCATCAAAAAGCTGAGCAGGTACTGCTAGTAATAATGTCAATGATAAACGAATTATCTACGGATTAATTGGACTTATCGCTTATTTCGTTTGCAAACGTAAATAGATAGTAGAATTTCTCATTGAATTTTTTTATGTGATTTTAGTACGCTGAGAAAATGATTGGATGGAGTGCTGCCTGTGATAATTTTAACATTCCCAACGAAGCGCCTCTTTTAGAATCAGGGATTCATCAGCACCAAACAATCTATGAAGCTATGTGTCAAGCCTACACAGAAGTAATGAAATTATGAAATATGAAACAAAACGAAATAAAAATAATAATAAAATGTGCAAACTGTATAAACTTTTTTTCTTTTCCTTTTCCCTAGGTCCATAGTACAAGTAAAAAGCTTCTTTACCAACTTGATCATCTAGTCCATGTATGCAATCAACCAGGAATGGAAATATTAGCACATAAACATGTAAAAAATGTAGATTTTACTGTTTATTTTGTATGTATCAAATCAACTGGGGGATCGATGATGAAGGCTTTGTTTGCTCACATTGCTTGTGTAAACATGTAGCAATCAAAAGTTTGTTTGTTTTTATATTTTTTATACTTGTAGCAGGTGGATGAAATGGGGAGACTGATAAGACACACAGACCCAGCTGCTGACTACTCTTCCGGTGCAAAGCACGTGCTGGATGTAATACACGAGATCCTAGCCAGACATCGGACACTAGAACAAAAGTGGACGGCAAAGAAAGTAAAACTTCACCAAAGATTGGCTTTAAAACTTTTCAAGGAGGATGTTAAGCAGGTACGTAGTTTGCCATGTGGAATGACATGAACAATTCTGTGTGCAGTGTGCACTGTGTACTAGTGTGTACACACGTTGACAAGCCTAGTTTGTTGACAATGTGAATAATTTATTTACTGTTATGATAGGTCATGGACTGGTTGGAAAAACACGGAGAACAGTTCCTATGCAAAAGTATCGGTGTAGGTCGCAACATGCAAAAGGCCTATGCCTGTCAAAAGAGCCAGGATAACTTTGAAAAAGTTGTGCAGGTATGGCGTTCAAGTTGTTTTGAATATTTAATAAAACAGTAAATTTCAATTAATTCATATTAAAAACTCAACGGCTTGCCAAGAAGTATTTCTCAACACAAACCTGTCGTCATATATAATAATTGCCTACATCACGATCTATGAAATGTCAACCTTTTTTAACGTTTAAAGGTTTGCCAAAAAAATGTTATCTTTTTTGTTGATAAATTCAAGCTCTATATGAGAAGTAGATTTATAATCTAAATTAATTAAGTGTTCAATAACTCAACTCCTTGTGATAATATTGTCAATGTGTGAAGTGATGATGGTTTAAGTCAAACCTGTTGAACTTCATTTTGAAGCAATGAAGATCATCAATGGTTAGAGAACGGACTGGGTGACAGAAGTGAAGCTATATTTGATTCTGATGTCAAATTCATTCCATACTACAGATTTACCGGTTTTGCAAAAGGACCTTTTCAATGCAACTTGCAGAATAAATGAATGAACGTTATTGATTGCCTCTTTCGAAATGAACCTTTTATATAAGGCATCTTGCTGTTGGTCAAGTTACTCAAGAAGATGCATATAAAAATTGTGGTTGATTTCATAAAAGGAATCAATAATACTGCATAATCAAAATGCTATATTATTATTATTATTATACACATGCACTTTTTAGCTCATAATTGATTGCGTAGTCGGTCGACACTGATTCGTTACCAGTTAACCCGTTGCACCAAATTGTTAATTGTGCTACTGTATGTTTTTGTGATTTGAATTTTCAATTGAGTAACAATTATTATTATAGTAGTTTTTCATGTTGCTGAATGCTGATCAACCTTCATTGTTCACGTAGAATATAGACATTTGTGAGCGGCATGGGATCATACTTTGTTCATGTTTTATCCCACGACCACACTGCTGCTGCTGTAAAGTAATGTTGAAAAATAAACATGTGTGTTCGTTCATTTATATGCACTATTAAATACTGCAATGAACAATTGAAACAATAAAAGTAGGCGATGTTGATACAGCATGCTATTATGTTTGTGCCACGTACACAGTACACAGTAAAATAGTACACATACATGTGCAACTGTCCAAAAGTCTTTATTAATATAGAGAAAACTCTCCGTCTCAAGTCATGCATCAAAGATTGTAGTAGAAGATTAGGGCAAAAAAATGATCATATTCATGATCATTGATCAGCAGCAGTAGCAACAGCAGCAGAAAAACTTACAATATAAAAGGTAATCTCGTTTTACAACATTTTTGAACGTAGTAGTCGTTACAATGCAAGCTTACATAATGACAGTAAAGATGATTTTGGATGATAAAAAAATTTCTTTTCCCTAAAACTTATTAGACCTGCGCAGATAAAAACAACACATGACTTGATTAGTGTCAAAAATTAGTGTGTAAAAGCTGCAATCGATAATACAGTAGCTTACCTCATTAAAACATTTTCATTCTTCATCTTCATGACTATCATGATCATCCACTACTAGGTTCGGTATAAAACTTATTCCACCGGCTACACATTAATAATTTTATAGAAATGAGACTACCATAATATGCCGACAGCATGAATGCACAACTGTTACAGGTTTTTTCTTTCGGTTCAATTTGATACAGTGCAACAAGTTGCACTTTTGAGGAATATGTTCAATGCAATGCACACTTATATAAGTAGCCTAAAAAGTACGTGGGAACGGTTTAGGTACTTGTACACATTGTGCATTGCCGAAGTTAACATACAAACATACAATGCTAGATGCTTATCGTGCTTTATTTATTCCCTTTTCCATAGCTGAAATTTTGAAAGGAACGGCAATAATGAATCACACGCATCATTACTCTGTATAATAACCTGAATTCCATTTACCTGGAGAATGGACGCACTTGCCGCTCTGCTTTTGTTGTTCAATTTTTCCAGAACCATATATTTTTTTCCACTGCATTTTTGAATCATTTAGCAGAACAAGCGTGGCATTATCATCATTAGATTTTTGATGACCGTGATTTGTAGCGTTTTTTAAAAAGTCGCAGATTATCATATAAAAAAGGAAAAAACTATTTTGTATTATTATTATGGAGCCGAAACCGTGATGCATTTAAAAGGTAGTCAGTTATCGCAGAACGCATGCATCGTTGCATTAGCAGTACGTACGCATTTCTCATTCATAATCATCTAATCCCATTAAATTAAATATTGTGATGGCAAAAGATCAGACCGTTTGATATTATTACTACATTACTGCTCCTTGTGCTGTGTACAACTGAACAGGTTTTTGTATGCGTAGCATTGTTACTACATCAGTCTATGAAATCTACATACTACACATGTACATAATCAAAGTGGACACGAGGAGTTAGAAGAGAGGGAGAGAGAAAAAACGCATGAATGAATTGGTTTGTGCAATGCTTGCAACTAACAAGAAGTTTTTTGTGTCAAAGATGAGCAAACCAAAACACTTTTTAAACGCACAACAACTGTATGCTACTGTTGATATGATGATCTTGCTAACTTGGCTTGTCTTTATTACACGATCACAGGATGATGATGAGGATGAAATGGTCTGAGTTCGGACAGGCCAGTACACAACATAAAGTTGAACTGAACACATTGAATTTTTTAGAATGCTACGTTATAGGTATTCACTTTGTTGTCACTGTAGCATTTGATTGTTATTTGACTGTGTTTATGAGACCATGTTATATTGACTTGCCATTTTGGTCAGTTCAACTGTATTGTTGAACTTGTGTCATTATTATTATTATTGTACTGCCATTTAAACTTGGTCAATTTATTCCTATTGATTAAGAGCATAAAAGGAAGTGATGAATTTTTTAAGATAGAATTTGGCAGTATCAATTTAGAATTCATGGCATGATGACAGTGAGAGTTGTGTCGTGTCTGTGTCCTGTGTGTGTGATGATTGTGCAAGTGCAAGTAGCATCATAATTTTGCTGTGGTCAATTTATACACAATAATGTAACAATAAGTCATCACTGAATTTAAAATATTTAAACAGCAATTTATAATTCAGAGTTCTTATAGTAAAATTTTGAGACAATTTGAATATTCATAAGTATAGAAGTAATAATTTGTTCCGTTAGCAGAACAGATAAATTTGGTAAAAAAAATGAAAATAAATTTCCTTTGGAAGACGTAATAAATAAAAACTTTCTTCTCTCTAACTTCTTTTTACCTATTTGACACGATTGTTGACGGTATCTTTATGAGATAACAAGTTATTGAGATGTATCGATTGTTTTGTCGAATTGATTTCGTGAAGCTATTATTTTTGTCGAAACAAGAAAATCTCTGATCAAGCGACCAACATCATCATGTCTTCATTTACCCACTTTATGCCGACAACGTTGCTATTTTAATTTTGAAAGAGGAAGCTACCTACCTACAACGAGTAACGTTGTATTCAACATTCAATAAAAAAGTTGGTCATTGATTAGTTGTTCTGTTTGATAGGCTCATTAATGTGTCCAAATTGATTTGTATACTTAGCCATTATGCCAATATTATGTGAAAATGACATGGCATACTCCAATTTTATTTTTATAACATTTACTTTTGATTGACCGGAAGAGACAACTCATCAGACTTTTGGTTTGTTCAATTTAAAATAAAGTGATCTGTAATCCCATTTTGCCAAGATAAATAGGTAAAAACATATAACAGTTTACAGTCAATTCAATGAAACGCTATGTAGACTTTGTTATCTACACAGAGATTTTAAATTAAAGTTTTGTTCGTATACTGAATTGGTGCACAATATATTTTGGAACTGCACAGACCAAACGTATCTGCTTCAAATAACAGCAGGCAAAAAAATTCTTTCTGACTGCTGCTGTCTCGGCCGTCTTGTCAGAATCAAACAATGCAAACATGCATAAAGTTTTTCAGTAGTATTGGAATAAGTTCACTGTATTACCACGCCTGACCTGACGCCATATGAATATCGTCTTTGCTTTATTTGAATAAGACTGTAAAGGCAAGCGTAATTTGGCGTCGTATTGTTGGCAACTTGAATGAAGCTAATAAGTACCTAAGTGGCAACAACAGCAACAAGAACGACTGCATCATCACAGTAAATTTTGATTTGCCTGCTCCTTCCTTGTAAGGCAATGTCAGGCTTCTTTTAAAAGCATCATTTTTGAATGTCATGTATTATTACGTCGTGGCCCACCGAAACCGTGGTGCCAGTGCTACTGTTTGTGTACAACTTGTACTCAAGTGACTACTGACTTGTGCTACGTGACGGTGACGGATTCGGCGTCTTGAAAAGAAGTCTTGAATGCGTGTTTCTTGTGTGTGTGCGTAAATAAAATAAAAGAATTCTGCATAAGAGATGAGATTGTGATAAAAGGCTATGAAGAAAGGCTAGGCTACTACTTACTGCTACAAGCAAGCTAGCCAACAAACGTGTGAATTTTTCCTTAGGAGCACATGTCATATAGTTAAAAAACGTTTCAAATGGAGTTTTGTATCCTACAACGAATTTCATGGCCAAGCTCAAGGAGTATTTTAAAAAACTATTAAAGTAACTTGTGCACATTTCATTTCGTTTACAGCTTTTGTAAGTACATATTAGGTTCAAATGTTTCTACAAAACTTGCTAGCATTTTAATTTCTAATATCATGTAATGTGAGCATGCTTGTATGACACACATTTCGAAAATGTCACTTCTTCCACCAATTTGATAACGATAATTATTTTCGTGGCGATAATAACCCATACTAGGTCGGTCGTTGTACATACAAACATTACTATAATGCACCGTTGTCGTACCTATATTTGTTTTTTGTCACTAGTATGTATACCATTTTTGATGGATTAAAGTTAAAACAGTGGTGGGTTCCATTGTTGTTTTTGTAAAGCAGTGCTTAATGGGGCGTGCATTAAATAAAATGCTGTGCTATTATTATTATTATTATTATTTACTGTACTCCTTATTATTACTACTACAAGTGACTGTGTGTGTGGGGATTGTGTGGAAATACCCGACCCAAGTTAATACAGACCAGTCTCGTCTACCGACCTCGGGATCGGATTAAAGGATTATAGGATTAAGTAAAAACAATTT
>JAHZMT010005516.1:0-10080 GCA_027743785.1 Sinhomidia bicolor
TATTTGGTTTAACAATATTTAGCTAAATACACGGTACTAAATAAACTAGTTTTGCTTAAAAAATTTATTGTATCAAAATAAATTTTGCAAAAGATGAACAATTTTATTGTGTAACGAGGAAATATTTATATTTTTTTATTTGTCCAATAGGTTAAAATAATTTACAACAAAATATAATAACAACCAAATATAATTGACTTTATTACTAAATGTAGATCTAGATTATTCTGGATATGTAAATATTAATAGTCCAAGTTTCAGTTCATTTAAATTAAATTATTACAAACATTATATATTATGTTAAGAAATAATAAAAAGTCAAAAGGGAAGAAGTTTTTCGACTAGCACAGTATGACTTCTTTAATTCATAAATATTACAAACTACGACTAAAAAAGTCTAATACATCAAAACAGAGCAGCGCAGCAGTGTGTTAGTCTTTACAACTCACAACAACCTTTTTGTATGTTCCTCTTTTTACTAGCGAAATTGTACAACAGTGTCAAAAATGCATTTTACTTAATCGGAAGTTAGCACTGCATATTATAGCACCTTCTTTCTAGAACTCATCCCACAAGTTTTCAAGTTCCTAATGATTAAATAATGTATTTAAAAATTAAATTATTATCATCATGTGATGAAATCTCCATCTAAAGTGACAATCCGTCTCTTTGGCTTTGTTTTAATGTAAGTATACTGACAGCACATGTCAAAACTTGGTCGTTTCTCAGGCGCGGAAAGCCAACAAGATGTCAGCAATTCGAATCTAATTCTTACATAAATAATGGTATACGGTGATCTTTGTCAGGCCTCATACCATCCAGCAGTGTTAATGAAAATATTTTTGAGTACTTATCAAATGACGGATATGGATCCGACGACATTGTGAAAATTTTCCACAACACTATACTGAAAGACCAAATGTCACCGGAAGTAGCATAAACGTGTTTTACGATAGCTTCTGGAGCAAGGTATTTCCAACCATCATGACTCTGTGTAACGGAAAACATGTTTGCATTAATTTATCAAGTTTCATGCTATCCTCAACCTTCATATATTTTCCTGCTGGCAGTTTTTACCCATTCATCTGGAGTGAACATATTCGTGTCTGTTAGAAAAGGAGCCGTTCCGTAGTCTGTAAGTTTGATGGTGCCCTCCTCATTCACCAAAATACAGTCACACGTCAGCATCCCGTGAACGATCTATAAAGTTTATTGCAAATTGCAAAAAGTTATACACAAATCGTCCAATAAAGAAGAAAAGTTGTAACACTAAAAATGGACTTACTCCTTTGCTCGATATAAACTTCATTCCTGAACTGATTTCATATGCCCATCTGTAAAAGTCAATAAGCCTGAAACAAAAGTTTTTTTTGTATTAGTTTGCCAATTTGTTTAAACAAGGACACATAAACTACAAGTGCATAAATTTTGTGCTTACAGATCCTCCCGTTCAAAATTGGATATTTCTGTGGCATTTAAATTATTGATCTCAGTCTTTTGTAAATCTTCTAAAGCCATACTTAGGGTACGGTCTCCGCAGTTTTCGAGAACCATGTACAATTTACCTGGTACAAAAAGCAAATGTTTTGTATTTTTCATACATTAATCTTCCTCAATTTTACTCATAATAATTATATTATTCTATTTTCAAACACTTTGCATACCATTTGTAATTTCCTTCGTATACGCACCAACAATCGTTTGAAGATTATCATGATGCCCAACGGATTTTAAAAGTTTCAATTCCTTCATTAGCCCACGGAGGGATTGCAGGTCTCCAGGAATGTTTGTTTTAATGCAAGCCCTAATCTTTTTACTTTTATAATGAAGCATGCCTTGAAAACTGACACCATTGTGTCCCTTTAAACCTTGTTCCGGTGAGCCTTTACCTATAAAACCCAAACGATTCTTGTCGTCATAAATTAGTCGTCGTAAGCAAGAGCATACTTGAGTCTATGGAATGAGCATTTATTCCACTTCAGTATTAAACCCGTACTTGAAAAATGTGAGTGTGGAATTTCCAGTGTTTTGTCATATGGCCAAGCATGGTATGCAACTCTTTCGTTTCTCTTCACCAACGTAGGAATACCCTTGTAGAATCTCTGCACTTCATCCTCTGATAATCCCTCCCCTTTCTTTTCCTTTTCTTCTTCTGCAATCGACTGCCGTAGCTGTCCATCTAGTCTCAGTTGCTTAGTTAGCTGATCCAGTTGTGGAATCGAGAACGCAAAGTTGAGCCTGAGACCATAGTATATAACGATGCCCAGTCTTAGAATTTCCTGCAGAATAGCAAACCGATCATCCCGTAGGCGTATGTTGTTGGAACATATTATCGCCAAAAAGAGCCATGCTGGCATGCGAATGATTGTTTGGAGATACACATCCTAAGAAAATCACATTAGAGTTTATAGAAATGCCTAAAGGCTAATATGACGCATGCATGCTCATCTATATAGATTGAGACGGGAGCTAATATAATTATAAATGTGTACATTTTTGAAAATTACCTTTGCGAGAACACAATGGGTCAACAATGACGTGAGTATAAAAACATCCCCCGTATTATGCAAGATGTCTGATATGGATGGCATGGATAGAGTAAATGCTGCTGTGGGTTTTCACAAACACAAATAACAAGGATCATGTAGAGCACGTATAAAAAATAATGATGAATAGAAGAACACAATGTTGCACAAAATGAGCTCACTCTGCACTTCTCAGCACCAACTTTTCTACAACAGAGAATTATGTTGCAGATTTGTTGACGCTTTTATGTGAATATTTTTTTAGAAAAAAAAACAATGATGACTTATTTTTTTATATTGCAATAATTTTTTTACGTACCATCATCAAACCCAGTAACTGTTGGAAGCGGCTGGGAATCGTTAATTGACATGTTAATCGTTCTAGCTAATATTCCGTATCTAATTCCTAAAAAACAATCGCGAAACCACTTAAATAATCTCATAGTTTTAGTGTGTAGGTGGATCAATAAATAAATGTAATGTTAATATTTCATGTAGGATTAGACGTGTGGGTATTAGCTAAAGATTTAAGTAACGTCACCCTAAACTAAATGTTGGCAGTGAGAACATGTAAAGATTAGTCATTTATAAAATTTAAATGTAAGGAAAATACCACATTTTCAAAATATCCGTCTCTCTTATGCTTTCGCAAGTCTTGTCTGCCTCTCTGCCTGGCTGGTGATATGTTGTTGCTTGTTGGTGCTGCTGCTGTTGGGTGCGTTGTCTACTTGACTTGCTTACAAAAATGTCGATATAATTCGCAAATCACTGCAGGTGCAAGTGGCTAAGCTCAGGGAGCCAATGATGATGATAAAAAAATTGATACGATGACGATGATGAGCTTGGTATATAGTTGTAAAAAAATGTATATATTTTTATGAATGTATCGGTCGGTAGACGTTATAATGGATTGTTGTTGAGCAAAAATTACACATATGAATTCACAACGCTGCGTTGTTTGCAAATGAATGGGTTAACGAGATCTGCACATGAATATTCCTTGATGAGATTAGGTATATTATCCATTTGCCATGTTGGTTGTTTGTTAGCATGATCTTCTTATGCTACTACTGATGAGGCTATAATATATCTCTTGCTCGTCAAGTCCCAACCAACCTCTTGTTGCTTTTATGCTACCAATTAAACTAAAAAAATCCTTGATCTTCCCTTGTTACTTTTTGTGCGTATTGCTTTTAGTAGAAATAATAAAAGTTGCGGTAGAAAAAAAACATGTCATGATTCCAATGCAAACTGGTCTATTTGTCTTGTTCTTAATAGAATCTTGGAAAAACTTGGTAGGTTTTTCCTAACGTATGTATGTATGCTCCTTATCTTTCTTACATCTTAGCTTTTAGCATAATATACCAAGAAATGAATTCATGGAAGTCTCAGTGTCAGTCAGCCACCACCAAAGTAGTTTGCGTTACTACTAGTATATATATTCAGTCATTCAGCTAGTATTTTTTTGCCTTTGCATAACAATAATATATATAAAAAAATAAGAATATTAACGTGAAACGGATATGGATGGTTGAGAATATGGATTTGCAACTTTATTTTTATTGCAATATAATTGTACAATTGTACTATGCATATAATAATGTGAGCGGCTGGTGTGAGTGTACACTAATCATGGAGAAGAGATACCTTGACTTGACTCATGGATTGGTTCTTGTTCCCCTTTACCATCGCATCGTCACGTCGCGTCAGCATCATCACATCATGGAAAATCAAACCACATTTTTGCGATACAGTGAGTGATGATGATGATGATGGTAGCGAAAAATTTGTATGCTACACAAGAGCGATGACTTGATACAGTATGCATATACACTAAATTGTGAAGCATACAATTGAAAATTTGGTTATATCATTCTAGGGTTAAGGTATACATACATTACGTCTGTTTTTTTATTGGAGCTCATGTTTACCTGAAGATTTTCAGTAGCAATAATAACGAATCCTCTCAAGATTTGCCCATTTCAGGTGAAGGCATACATGTACGAAGAATAGGTAGATATGAAATGAATGCCTTGCTTGTTGTAATAAAAGGAGATAGTCATACAAACAAACACATTGCAAAATACTACGCGCACATGTGGCTTTTATGTACATAGGTAGATGCAGGTGTTCACCATCACCACCACCACACAGGTTGTGTCAAATTGTAATAATAATTGTACAAAAACGTTCACTAACCTAATTGTACTGCTACAGCGTAGTAGTAGCAGCCACACGTATACAATGTACAATGGGTAATATACATATGCATGCATAATTGCAATTATCAAACTAATTTGTAAATAAAACAGCACTAATTATTTTTATACATTGTACAAATTGGCACATATTTCAATATTTTGTAAATAAATTTAAATAAAAGTAAAGTAGAATAAAAAAGTGATAGTGATAACGATAAATAATAAAATGTTATTTTTTTAAAATGAAAACTTCACTTTTCAGTATTAAAGTGATAACGCTGCCGAGTAAACAGCCAAGGTATGAATGCGCAAAACTTTGGACTAGATCGGCTAGAAACGCCAGCAACAGCAGCAGATGGATAATCGGTAGTTACATGTTTTTCATTTTGGCAGCTTTTACTCCACGCTTGATAGCCGCTTGCAAGAAGGAAGCTTATCATGACTAGAAATCCACCCATAATGCTGAAAACAATAAACATAATGAATGGCAAACTTTGAAAAAAAATAATTTATAGGTATACATAAAATTTGAAAATAAAATGAACTTCTTCTCATGCCACATTGCAAAAATTCATATTCAAATTTTTATAGAATAGCCGTCTTACTCATAAGGATCAGGAGCTGTTTCTCGAAATCCTTGTCTGCTTAGTTCCCATATACTTGACAAAATAAACACGGCAATACGTGTTCTTGTAATACTTGAATATTCTCTTGGTCGATCATCATCATCACGCTGCCAAATAAGGGAGCTGAGTTTAGACTCGAGGAAGAGAAAAATTGTACCAAGAAACATAACAGAAATTAATCCGGCTGCCCAACCAATGGAGCGTCCATCCAATCGCAGATTGAAAGTGGAGGCCATGATCTGCTTTGTGATTAGGGAATGTATACATCCAAAAAATCCAAATGATGCTCCAAGCGCTGACTCTGGCACTTTTTCCTTGCGAAGTTTTGCAAGAAGAAGTGAGGAAGGTATGCTAAGGAGCATAACGCCGATCGAAGCACCTACACCAATCTGAAATGTAATGGATATGCCGAAGTAGATAGGTAGGTTGATTATGTAAGCAGAAAGCGTAGTCAAGCAGGAATTTCATTTTTTTGTTAGTTGCAGTTCTTAAATAATAATTTGGTAGTGTGGAGAAAAAACTTACCGCAACGTCCTTTCTTCTGTCATGATCAGAATCGATGAAAGCAGGAACTGCTGTTACAGCAAAACCCGCATAAGATATAATGGACATAATTATTAACTCCAGACTGCAAGTTCCTTTATTCAAAATGTAGCGAATTAGAACTACTACGACATCGAACCCAAAGGACAAAGCCAAGGAAATGCTTATATTAAGCTTTTGAATTGAAAGTATTAACAGAATTATTGCCACCGATGTGAAATTACTGTGTAGCTAGAAAATAAAATTTGTCAATGTGTATTTAAGCTTTGTATGGAGAATTCATTTAAAGCAAATTATTACGTTACTTTTCATGCTCGTGCTAAACTTACAATTGCGCAAACAAATACAATCCACTTGTGGAATTTTGACTTTGCCTTCTCATTATCGTTGGGTTTATACATTGTAGTTGAAATGGGGTCGTTTTTTGGTTTCTTTGCTGTGCAAAAGAGATCAATTAGAAGTATTCCAAAAGACGGCCAAAAGACGCCTTGGAAAATGAAGAAACTCGCACTAAATAACTGAAAGTCATTCATAGGCCAGTCGATAAAGTGAGCTGCAGTAGAAATGAATGCTGCAGGTATTAGAACCAAAATGATTCCAATGGTCCGTCGTCCCCAACTAATATGGTATGCATGTGGGGGCAGAGGAATAGTAGATTGAGCCGGTCCATTATTGTAACCGTTATGGTAGCGTGTTGACGTCTGCAAAGTGTTGTTATTTAATTGACTATCATTCGTTGGGCTCCTTAAAACGTTGAAAAGTGGCGGAACTGTATTCGTGCTGTTGATATTCGACGGATCATCGTCTGAATTAATAGGAATATCTACAAACGGACTTGGATAGTCAAGTTCTTGGAGTTCCTCTTCGCTAAAGTGACTACGACCTCTTCTTTGTTCAGGTTGAGACAGGGAAGCCTGTGACAAACGGTTATTCCTTTCCTCTTCGTAACTGACATATTTTTCAGGTGGCAGATAAGGAAAATCGTCACTGCTACTGTCTTGCTGATAATTCATATTTTTTGCTAGAGATAGAACTAATTCAGATTTACACACGACGCCCAAATGAGATTGCTGGTCGAATCGATAACTAAAGAGTGGTGAATGAACGGTGAGATGCAGCAAGCAAGAAAATATCAAGGTCTTCTTCTTCTAAATTTTACGTTACATTTTATCTCCACTGTTAATTTACATATCTAATGCATTCTGTTTATGCAATTTACCCTCATTAAGAAAGAAATAATAGCTATCGAGAAAAATCACTACACTGCACAAAATATTTTTCGTTTTGTATTTTATGACAAACCACACTCGGCACACTCTCGTTAGGATGACTCATGCACTTATTCGGCTGTAATTATGGCATAAACACCTTGCCTATTGAGTTTTGTTATTTGACGAATTGAAGGATAAATGACACGGTAGCATGCGCAATAAGAGCAACTAATAGCCACTTAAAACTTTAATGAATCCATTCAAAATTTAGGCTGTAGCAACGAAATGCCTCCTCGGAAGTGAGTAGGGTATGCTATTATTAAGAAATTTTATCACGTACATTCAATTCACGTATGTATTGTTGGGTAAATTGTCAGACAATCGGTTGTAAAGTTGAACTGTTATAAACCGAGACGGTACATAATATTTCTGCATAACCCCGAAAACATAGTATTTATCAGCTTATAGGTAGGTACCTATTAATTGCACAAGACTTGCATATCATTTAAATATATTTATACGTGATACATACAACAGATTCATGAAATGGTTAATTAAATACCAGAAACTTGTTGGAGGTATGTTTGTTTTAAGCTGAATGAAAACAGCGTGGTACAATATAAGTACGCTTATCAAGCAAATACTGTAGACATGTTATCTGTGTTATTTTGGTTTGTCATAAAAATAAATATAGATGTTAGTAGGGAGGGAGGATAAATTTGTAAAGCAATATGTGTAGTGAATCATCACCAAAACCAATTTCGCACCACTTACAAATTACAAATAAACATTGCAGCTTATCTTCATTTTTTATCACTATCGGCATAAAACAGGGAAAGCATGATGTGATAGCATTATTTGTTCTTTGGTCATGTAAAAGACAAGCGAACGCGACTTTGTACTTTTGTTGTGTACTACCACGAGCCACGTCGATCATGGAAAATAGCAATTTATCGTTGTATTTTTCTGTTGTTTGCTTCTGCGTGTCAAAAAGTATGAACAATGGCAAACATTAAAAAATAAAATTACATAAAGTCATATTACATGCTGTGAATCTGTGATGTATTGAGGTAACACTTTGACATTTTATGCAGAGTTGTAGGAGGTAAAATTACTTCCACATCTCCTTATTGAGTACAAAGCGGATAATATGTGACATGCAAAGCAACATGGACGACAAAATATTGTAGTACGTACATGTATTTTTCATTTTAACAATAAAAAACGTAAAACTTGATCAATGCAAAATTATACTCCGACAAGGCAAGGTTAAGATACTTAGGTATTGTGGTGTGCCTGTGAATAGGTGCACTAAAATATATTTTTGATGACATTGTCGATAGATAAAAATCAATGGCGAAGCAACAGAAACATTTCAAGTTTATTCAATTAAATGAAAACTATTTACTCTAGCAAATAGGTACGTATATTTAAATCATAACGTTAAAACTAATATACCTACATACTTAAGGCAAATATTTATGCCTGCTACTTAACAGCGCACACACGAGAACGGTTAATATTTTATCCATATAATTTAAGTAGTTATTTATTGGAGTTTGAGTCTGACTGTTGTTGTTTTAATTCTTGAATTTCCTGGTAAAGTTTGGACAACGGATCATCAAACTGTTTTAAAAAGGTTATAAAACTATAAATTGATTTATTTTAGTTATTTGGTTAAACACCAAATTGAGATAAATGGGTATAAAAATAAGGTATGTTATATGTATCGAGGTGTAGGACAGTAGCAAGCAACGGTTTTTAAATTATCGTAAAACAATGCGGTTACGTAGTATCGTCAATGCATTCGTACGTGAGACAGTGTATAAAAATTTCTTTGTTAAGATAAATGCTAACCGGAAATTGTGTTCTATCTCTTCTCATTTAGGGGATAAAACCTTAGAAGAAATTCAGTAATTTTATCAAACTGAACACTATGATCATGTACATAATATGGATAAGGAGGTCCTTTGATAAACTCTGAAAAAAGTGGTCTACTTTCTATACTCTTAGTGAACAAGCAGAATTATTTGAAATTAAGTATTGTTAAAATTGATCAAAATCGTGTTTTCAGCATTTGCCCAGCAACTCAAATGTTGGAAAGCATAAATGACGAATGTTTTCGTTGAGACAGTAGGGCATTGCTTATACTTAATTCATAAAACGCTTGCTTTTACACCTAAATAAAGAAAAGAAGAAATAAACAGTTTCATGTACCATTCCTTTAACATATTTGGAACCATTTTTATTTTTTGCTTTGGTTTGTTTTTGATTCTGTAGCAAGTCCATTTCCTCAAATAAAGTTAGCGGTCGCTGCCGTCCTTTGCCTTTTTCCTTCCCATCGGAAGATGTTGACTTGTTACAGTCGTTTCCGTTTGCCGAAAAGGTTCTTGATCTGAATGATCTGTTACCATCTTCGTGGTTTTCCACGTTGTTCTTGTTTTCCGGTTCATCTATGAACGTCTTTCTCTTACTGCTGTGGTGTTTATTTCTTATCTTGTTAATACATTGAATCATTTTTATTTTAAAATAATTCAAATTTTTTTTCGCAACTTTGAGCAATCTTCAACACATACCTTTTCTAAGACATGTTCTGGAGGCCGACGAAGTTCTTCTAAGGTTTTGTCGTCTAATTTATAAGTATAGTTATAATTCACTGTAGAGTAGTACCAATATTTTACAGCGGATAAAACAATCCAGAAGAACACAGCAAGAAAAGCTACGACTGGAATCATTGCTGTTTCACTCGAATTTCTTTTCCAAAAAATAAATAGCTGTTAATGGAAATCTAATGCTTTGTTGAAAAAATCTGAGCAGTGATGATGATTCTAAAGCAAAAAACTTATGGGATATTTCATTTAAATTTTTTTTTTTACTTTACTTATGTAGTGGTTTTATTCATGCAACGAGAAAATAAATATTTTTAAAACTGACAAAGACAACTGTAACTATAAAAACTATAACGAAAAAATTT
>JAHZMT010005517.1:0-54679 GCA_027743785.1 Sinhomidia bicolor
AAGAAGTTATCTTCTGGACAGACCACAGAATTCAGAATTCAGAATTCAGACAAATTCTCTCCGCTCCCTCACTCCCTCAATTTTTCTGTGGTATTTTTATAATGTGACTCTGTCACATAATAAATTTATAGCTCAGTGGGAGCAGTGAAAGGGATGACATGACTATATACGCTGCGCAGCATGCACAGTAATGCACAATGCACACACATCAATGCAGAGTGTTTCAGAGTGCGACAAAGATGAAAACCAAGAGGCTGAGAATGGCCTCATGATTGTCGGTTTTCCAAGAAACGAGTTTGCCGTCTGCTCTGCTCTGCTAGTTTGCTATACGAGCAGCACAGGCACACGGAAATGTAACCATGTCAGCTCAGCAGCAGTCATCACTGCTAGATCAAGTCCTGCAACTACTCGGTCGGATCACGCTCAGGGATCCATCATGATAACCACACTGAAGCTGGCCTAATGATGGATAATATCATCCCTCAAAAACTGCGCATAGCCATAAATGTCAGTTTAAATGTTTGAGGATCGATGCGATGGCAAGAAACGACAGTATAAAGTAGGTAAAAAGTAAAACCACGTAACATTTTACACTGCAGAATGAAATAGGACAATCAACCATACACGGGAAGACCAGTTTTTACGTTGATTCTAATGCTATATTCGGTTTTTTGATAACTTAATATTTGGAATTTTTATGAACACTTTTATCAGTATATTTTAAAATATCTAGTTAAAGACACATAAAGTAACCGTTACAGATACAATATACAACTTTATAAAACTTAAAAAGAATTTTAGTTAAAATATAAAATAAGCATTAAATTATATGTTCGAGGGTATTTGCATGAGGCGTTTTTTTCGAATTGTTTTGTTGTTGTTGAAGACATCCGCTGAATCCTGAACCTGTGTTTTATCTATAAGTGTTTTGTCCGTTTATGACGTTTTATATTGTATCGAAAGGAAGTGCATTGGTAACCTAGCTACCATTGAAATAGGTAACTTCATTGTGCAATGTCTTTCAGTGGTAACTAGGTTACCAATGTACTTATCATGAGTGTATCTGAACGCTTATATAATATAGCGTTGGAATCAGCATAAAAAACGGGTCTACACGTATACTGTTGATTGTCGCATTTCATTCTGCAGTGTAAAATGTTACCTGGCTAGTTGAGCTTACCACCTACAACAGAATAATCGAGCCACAACCAATTCTTAATAATTAATGTATAGGTAATACTAGACTGTCGCTAAAGTTTATTGCCAAACTTTGAGATAACTTGAAACAATGCAATTTTTTTAATGGGGCAACTCGATACTCCTAACGATAATCATAATAAACTATCAACGATACTAGTAACTAAAACTATGTCCAATAAAATTGCACCATAGATTAGCCGTCGACATGGCCTATTGACTCGGCGCTGGACGTACAGTTATGGATTAACTTACTGCAGTAAATAAAAGTGCATACTTCTGCCATTTCACCGTCCTTGACCGAGAGTTGAAAAGCATTCAGCAGAACCTTTCTTCTAGCTCCTGGTCGTTAATAATTCGTACATGCCACAACAACAAGACTTGAATGATCTGATACAGCAACAGAAATTGCCATTTCCTTTTTTTCTTTTTAACTTTCATAAAACAAATCTCATTCACAAAGTTTTATTCACGATAGTTTTAAAAAATCCGTATCTGGATAACAATAAGTCATACGTAAATACACTTTCTATATATATTTTCTGCATTCTCCCTGGACGTAGTACCTGATTTTGTTTTAAAAGGAAAATAAATATTAGTGGTTACTAAATAAGAGAAAATGACAATTAAAAGTTCTGTACTTAATCGATAATTCAGTAAAAAGAGGAACAGTACGGATAAAGAGGAACACCATCAGCACCTGCTAACAATTCACGTCATTTTTCGCTTCCTTTTAACTATACATACTTACCTACCTTGTTTCCGAACATTGCGTGATTTTTAACTACTTCTACGGGCAACCGCTCCATAAATAGGAGCAATGTGCACCATTCCAAAGCAATTTTGAACTTTACCAGACGTACATAAAAGAGCAAAACAAGTATAAACACGATACACGAACACATACGTAGAAGCGACAGGCACCCGTATTAGCAATGCCACTTTGTTTCATATCTGAGATAATTTGTGATTATTGTACTGGAAGTAAAGGTGAGACAGAAGGGAGCTTGACAGGGAGCTAACAAGAGGCTAACAAAGAGTAAATGCACTGAAGAAGGAGGCATACACTAAGTAAGAACACAATTGATGGAAGATGAGGCCGCTACTGAGAAACAGCAACCACGGGAGCAACATGAGCAATTCGGGTATAATAATCTAGAGGAGTCGCCCGCGACAGTTTGCTTTCAGACAGTAACAGTAGAGGGTTTTTCCGGGAACACTGCCAATGTCATAGTTATAGTCCCAAGTAAGCTCCGTGCCGGCTTTGACGTCTTTCTTTGTGAAAAAGGCCACCCATGGAAAGCGCGGATCGTGCGTGTCCACAAACAAGTTCTGCACGAAAACGTTGGGATCGCACGAGTGCTGCCAAGGTAAATTAAGACTTTTAGAAATTAATTGTCATTAGCAACAACTAAGTTAGGGTGAAGCTGACTTACGTTCAGGTATCTCCCGAAATTGCCCATGCTTTTGGCATCCATAATGTAGACTGCTTCGTCCTTTCCAAAATACTCTCGGAGCGGCAGTCTTGGTGCGTTCTTGGTGTCTTTTGCTGAGACACTTGCTGAAAAGCTAGAGTAAACTTGAATGTCATCGTCATCATCACTCTCACCGGAATCTTTGCTAACAGAGCGCTTAATGCGACTTCCCACGCTGCTGCTGCTAAAGTTGCTTGGAGATGGCACACGCGTTGTTAACGAAGATACTGCTTTTTCACCTGCACCAAAAAGACAATAACTCTTCATGAACCACTGAACATGTTTTTAAACTTCATCATCTACAGTCTACATCAACTAACCTTTTGCTCCAACGCCATTTTTTGAGCCAGACTTTCGGGCGGTAGCCAGTCCACAACTACGACTAGAGGACATGGAAGCTGACGACACATCAGAGAAGTTGCCACTGTCATCGTCTGTTCATGCAAACGAGAGAGAGCGAATATTTCTTTAAACTAATATCATCACAGCAACCAATACTGCTCAAGGCTAGCTTAATGCACTCGTCTTACCCATTCTTCGCTTCATCCCACCCGTGGATTTGAGTGCTTTTTGGACAGTCGACTTCTTTGCTACTTTCTCTGCAAATTACACATCTCTAATTATTAGGTATTCATGCTGCAACTCTATTTACATTTGTTTATAGTAAGGTTGCTTTCTCGTACTTATGCGAAGCAATAGGCATTCGCGTTAGTGGTAATTGAATTGAATCAGAAAGAAATGAAAAGTGGAGAGAATGAACTCGATTAGGAGTAACTTTTGGTAATTCTTACTCTCACTAGAAACAGATCCAGTTATTTTTGAAAGCAACCGGGCGGTGCTCGCGCTGCCAGGCTCCTCATTTTCTATGTCTGTGCAATCTGATTCGTAGTCCTCTTTGATCTGTTCATTACACTCGATAAAATCCAATTCTGCCAGGTACTCGTCTCCAACTTGAATCCCACTCTCATTCGCCCCTGCGTCAGTCAGCAGCTGTCCGGTGTAGACACAAATGAAAGAGCCTTGTGGCATGTCGTGTAACGCCCGAACTCCCCACCCCTTAGCAACAGTCTTGAACATTTGTATCGGCCACTTTACCTTATTCTGGACTACCCGATTAAAACACGTAGATCGACATTTACACCTACGCAAACACAACACAAAATATATTTATTAGGAAAACGTGCTAGCTGTACTTAATAAACAGACTGATTCATGATCGCAGTGACTAATTCGAAACTAAGTTCTTGTGTGAGATTCTCCCTCATGTGTGTCTGTTTGTGCTTAATCTATTGTGCGCCCGTCCGTCCGTCATCAAGATTTCTCAAGAAGTCAAAAGGAATTTTCTAATGTTGTTTTCCCCACACGATTACATACACCCATATGGGACCAAGCCTATTGAATTTCAACCGCCTACGCCAAGGGTGCTCTTCAGCCAAAACACCGAACTTGACATCCAAATTTAAAAATTCCTAACGGTTTGCCAGAAAATGGCAGTTTTTCAAAAAAATATGAAATAAATAGAAAGCCAAAAGGTCCTTCCAACAAACTTCCAATATCTCTTCAAATTAAAACTGTCGTGCACCTCACGCACAGCGTTTGCAACGCTTAAGAGTACTGTCTTGCGTTAAAACAAGTAATAAATGCGTTCTGTATTGCCTGAGACAATGTGAACACTTATAAATGAGATCGATCAATCAATCAAGTGGGTACTTGAGCCTTGAGCTTGTACTTGACGTGCAGTTTTCGGCATCTTGTCACTCGATATAGACTTTTATGTAACGTCCTGATTGTCTCAACATAAGGTCGAACAGGAAACAACAAGAATAGATTCAGACTCTGAGTCATCTGAGTAATTTTAACTTACTGAGTTAAAAGAGGTATTTTTGAAGCAAAAATGGTGTAAAATTTGAGAGCTACTGCGCTTATGATCGCAAGAGTTGTGCTAAATTAAAGAAGAAACCCGTTCCGCATGCCGTTGTTTCGATTCTAAAAATCTCCTCATACCTGTTTCATGAACGTAATAAGCATGGGCACAACTTATGATTAGTATTGCTAAGCCTAGTGACTGCTACAGGAGAACTCGGGAGTAAAACAGAACGAGGTCACAACTTAAAAGTTGTCAATGGCCTCACGGAAATAAAGTAGTTGAAGCTGTGTACTGCAATGCATTGTCATATATTAAAATTTCGTTAAATACTCAAATGTTTTCGTTATAACCCTCCGGTCATCCCTCGAAAATATTTTTTGTCAGCCCTGTTGACAAACACATTTCCCACGTATTTCAACCGTGGTCTTTCTGCAGCAACTGATCTGTTCTCTTGAATCACCTATTCTAATTACTACTGCTCAACTGCTTATGCAAGCTACGTTCATGCTAAATGTTCAACTTTCTGCGTCACATCAAAAGATGGAAAACATTTCAGGCGAATGCATGGAAGTAGGGAACTTGGGAACGAGAAGGGAGCAGAAGTTCACTTTGGAAGGTGAGCTCAGCGCAAGTATAGTATGCTAAGGAGAGCGTAAAGTTGAGGATACACGACAAACATTATTGATAACGTACTTTCTGTTGCATTCATAAATCCCACTAAGGACGTGATTCTTAAGCCTCCTGTTCTCGTATCCATGAAGTTCAGTTCCTTCCTTTGCGGCCAACTTGAAGCTGACACCGGAAAGCGTCATTTGCCAACAGGAGCATTTCTCCTTGTCGGAGCAGTCGTCCTCGCAGTCACAACACACGAGAAAGTCGTCGTCGTCGTTTATCTTTACACCTTCCCCTGGGATCCTTGCAGTTATATATTCCATGTACGCGGGGAGATCATGATCTAATGAATTGACGCAAGTCACTGGTGTCCACTCCTTTCCATAACTGATGTCCTTTAGGTACTCTATTCGCCTTAGTGGCTCGAATTCGTTTAAGCAGTCGATGTTGGGTTCCAAAGAAAAGAAGTCAATGGGGATGTGAGCAAGGGTGCGCGTAATGTACGTATGAATCTCTTGGTAAGCTCCCAGGCGTATGCCACAAGGAGTGTGGTAGAACACTTTGTCCCTGTTCGTTCCTGCCAACTCTCTAGCCCATCCTAGATAAAAAGGAATGGCCAAAGGGCTCACTTTTCTGTAATTGTCCTCGATATAACGATGGCCACACTTGATGGAGCAGCTGTGAGCAGTGTAAGCCCGAGGGCTAGGGCACTCTCTGGGAATTTGAATTTTAATCATGTTTCCCTCCGACTCCAACACAGTTGAGATCACAATTCCATTTTTAGTTTTAATCGTGCCACTTTTGCCAGTACCCTGGGCACTATCACAACCAGTGTGCTTGCGTGCAACTTTGTTGACATCCTGTGATTCCTCTCCGTCGCGATTAACTTCGAACGAAAAGTTGGTACGACGTGAAGCATAGGTGTGCCGTCTAGCTGCTTTTATCGTCGGCCTCGCCTGCAGGGTTTTCAGTCTGTTGTACAGAGGTCCCAATCTCGTGGACCCCCTATAAATCCACTCAAATTCTACCCCGTCGGTCCTTCGTAAATACTGCATTTTCAGCAACGAGCTGTCCACTTCTACAATTCGAGCGACAAGCCACTGTCCGTTCAACTCGACAGTGAAACTAGTCCCTATTTCGGCACGTATCATGTGTCGATTGGGAAACTGCATTACATACTCCCTAATAAAGTCCTGTGAGTTTCTGTGCACGTCCTGCCAGACCTCTGGCGACGACTCCACTACTGGCAGAACTTCGGTTCGGTCAACGTACTGAGCGTAACCGTCATCGAAAAAAACCAAGTAACGGTTTCGATTGATGTCGCGTGGGATTTCGGCAATTATACCAGCGTAAAGCATTCCGTCCACTTCTGCATCAGTGTTCAGCAAGTCCTTAAATTTTCCGATGATCCTGGTACCAACCGGCAGCGTCACAATACTGTGTTTTTTGAACGCCAGTTGCTTGCCCGTAACTTCCTTTACGCATGCATCTGAATCGCTGCAGCTCTTGCCACGGGGCTTGATTCTCTGCTGAAACTGAACCCTATAGATAGTCTGCGAGAAACAAGACCCACGTCAATCACTCAAATAACGTCGTCCAATAATCCATTTCTAAACGAGCCAAAGGTTTTCAGAACTTACAGGTCGGTTCCCATCCCCTTCCACAATATCCAGAATCTTTGCAGGCAACCAGTAGAACAGGGAGTGTTTATGCATAGCATACACATCTTGACCTTTCTTTGGCTTCACAAATATCAACTTCCCCATTCTTCTGTTCATGGTTGCAGGACCAGGAAGTGATGCAAGGCTTCGACTCATTTCCGAACCACTATTTTCTGCACAACGAAACAGTATTCAAGCACCAGCATCCATTTAATAATAATGTACGATAATGTCGATTATACTAACACATTGAAAATAAACCCTTCTCATTACAAAGGTGTGAGCACCAAGACATAATGATGAATCATGCGCAACATCATTAATCATTTTGTGCTGGAAAACCTTTTACATTAAATTTTGCGTTGAAACATCTTAGTATTGACAGCTCACTGATTTTTATGCAAGTTTGCTTTAGTTTTTGGACTAAAAGGCAATGGAAGTGGGGTTGGTAATTAGAAACAAAAAAGATCGTAGTCACATTTTGGCCCTCCGATCCAGCCCTTTCCTCTGATTCAACTTGGAGCACGTGTATCATTTAACGCACGAGACCACTGGGATAAGAACTCTGTGGACTAAGGTGAACTCAGTGTGTGGGTTTAGGGCGTCAGGAGCTAAGAGGACAGTGAGAGTCTTGTGTACTAACGAGACAGTGGGAAAAGAAATTTGTGAGTTAATAGGCCTGTGAGAAAAGAGTCACGTGCGTTAGATGATACATGTGGGCTACGTTCGTTGCAAGAAATGAGCCTAGAAGTGCTTTGGCCAAAGGATGTATACGAATCAATTAGTGGGATGAACGGAAGAAAGGAATGTGCCAAATTTTCAGATGTTTCAAAGTACTAAAATATTGGGGCCTACTTACCGATGGATTTTAATTCCGCAATCGCTCTCTTTAGAGCTTTCTCCCCAATCCGACTTATTCCATCAATGTCTCCAATGTTATCGTTTTGCTTTACTCTGATAGCACCCCGAGTGTCAATGTCCACTGAGCCAATCTCCACCATCCTTGCCTTTGCAGCCACGTTTTCGTTGTACATCTTTGTTGTGCCTTCGATATCTTTGCGCAATTTCTCCAATTCCAAATCCATATTTGAAAAATCGAAACCTTGGGATTAGAACAAAATACATAAAAGCAAAGACGTAACACTAAACAATGACAAAATAAAATAAAATATTCTGATTACCCAGATCTTCTACTTGTTTGGCAATGCTAGTCGTGCATTTGTCCAACTGAAGTGATAAGCTAAATTTGCTAAGCGTGTCATTAATGATATCATCCAATTTGTCCATATCCGCCTGGTATGTTTCGGTTTCTAAAGCTTCAGAACCTCCTTTCCGAGCACCATCTTCAAAGGAAAATGCCGAGTCTGGACTATTCACTGAAATAAAGATATAGAGATTGGATATTGAAGGATTGTTTAAATCACACTCACTCTAACCTGACCCTGTGTTGAGTGAGTGTAAAAATCCCTCAACTTTAATCTGACAACAAAATGCTAATACTTTTTCAATTCTCATACCTGGACTGTCGAGGTCAACCATTGCTTCAGAAGAAGCGGTTTGAATTTCGCACTTGAGATCAAAAAGATTTTCTTTATTAATCAATTTCAACTTGGATTTCTGTAACAAACAAGTAGAACTTGATAATTTTGGAATTAAATTATGTCATAGCGGCATTAGTCTCTCATAAAATGGATGCAAGTGTTGCAAACACTGGCGGTGGTCTTGCATTAAAGTTACCTCGTTATAAAGCTCTGCTTTCTTGAAGCAAGCGGAACAAATTTTCGGACTACCAGAACTCTTCATCCCAAAGTAAATTTTCGCGTATGGTTTCACCTCATGTACCATGTCTGTCTTCATGTTACAGTTCGTGTTAGCGCAAAATACCTTTTTTTTGGGTTCCGAAGTGAGCGCTGCTGAAAGAGCCTTAATGAAGTCAGCGTTGTGCTTTCCGATGGACTTGGAGCCCCCATCAGATTCAGTCTTGTTAAGCGTGTCCCTGCTCCCATCAGTTACTGGTAAAGGTTGTCCATCTGACTTATCGTCTGAACTTGTACTGCCTGTGACTGAGGGCGCTTTGCTCGGGGGTAATTTAAAAGACATGCTACTAAGAACTGGGTTTAATAATATCACTGTCTTGTCCGGGGAGCCCGCTCGGGGGATTTTTCCGTCAAGAATTACGCTTTTCATCTCAGTACACGTGTCTACATCTTATGAAATTTGCTTCGTAATGTTTTTACTGAGATTTTCTTGTGTCAACCCTTCCTTCTCCTTTAACGTTTTTTGCTAAAATAAATAAAGAGAAACGACAAAATTAAAATAAGGTTAAAAGACAAAATATTGTATGTGCCGTCGTCGATATCTCTCGTTTATTGTCGTACAACTGCCTTAAGCTAAATTTCAGCTACGCTACAGCTCCGTTCAGTGTTTTCACTTTACGAGAAGACTCCACTGCACTACGAGCAACTGCCCCTCTGCTGCTAAGCTACAACAGCTGGCTCAGGCGCTATCAGCAAGCACTCGCCGAGTCAAGACTCTTGACGCAAATGTTAGGCGAGTAGCTCATTTCAAAAGCTACCAATCTCTGGACGGAAGGCAGAGGAGGTTCATTTGCATTTCGAAAGAGCACTGGCAGGTGGTAGTGGATGTGCTTTCGGACAATTGGGACTTACTTGCACTAAACGGCTACGTTGGGCAATGTGCTGAGATGGAGTTAAATATTACTATCATTACCATTAAGTGGCGAAGACGCTTATTAAAATCGTCGTGTCTGTCTGTCAATGACAATAAAATAATCCCCCTCACTTCTTATACTATCACTCAATCACTTTCACCACTGGAACAGAAATTATAAAAATATTTACACAATCTACAATATTGTAGTTCATAATCGTGATTATGCTGAGTACGGTTTAAATTTTTTTGCTCATACATATTTATCAAAAGTAGCGATATTCTCATCACTCGAATTTGACACCATTTCCAAATTTAATTTACCGCGTTTGCATTTGTTACGAAAAATTCATTTTCGAGTGATGACCGTGCTGTTACATCAATCCCAATTTGTTTAATAAAAGTAAACAAAAATACAAAACAAAGCTTCAGATCTATTATATCTGTAGCGCCTTTGACAATTTTGTAGGTCGACCTCTTCCCTTTCCCTTCTTTGCTCTCCACTACCTGTAACAGCCTCAGTAGACAATACCAATTTATCTTGTAATGTTGCCATGCCTAAGACGTGCATACATATGTATGTCCTTAAAGCATCAGAAATTCCACATTTGTAGTCTGGTGTGTAGTCTTCATGAGTAAATGTGATAGGATATACGTCAATTTCACTTTTTACATAGTCGGCAAAGCTTTTCAGAAAGAAATAATAGATCTGAAGCTTTGCTTTGTATTTTTGTTAACTTTTATTAAACAAATTGGGATTTATTTAACAGTACGGTCATCACTCCAAAATGATTTTTTCATAACAAATGTAAACGCGGTTTTTTCAAGTGACAAACGTGTCATTTTGCTGCCATGCAAACGTTTTTGCCTTTATCAATCATTATTACCTACCAACCTAGTGTCAGTGTATACAAAATCTACTTTTTTGAGTTGCGACCGATAACAAAACAAATTATTACAGCATTAAACTAGTGAGCATTTTCCATTTTTACTGCCTCTTGTAACCAAAACTTTTAAATTAAAAAAAAAATAGGTCGACAGCAGTAATGTCGCAAATACTTAATACATAAGCTAATTAGAAAAATAGATCCCAATTCGGCTTCCTTTTGTTGCGATATACAACAAAATTAACAATTAATGCAAACTATAATCTGTTGATTCGAATTTCCATGTAAAATTCACACTAAGAAGCAATTTGATATGATGACAACAAGTACTGCAGTTATAGAAATTAAAAATATTGTTGCACTAAATAGTTTATAAATTGATAAGAAACTATAATCTTCAGTTGAATCGAATTTCCATAAAAGGTAACTATGAATGCTAGTGCAGTGCCGTCCTTGCATTTAGATCTCTGCTGACTATAGGCTGTCCTCCAGTGACGTAAAATTACATCATGGTAAAAGACCGCCCATTTTAAATTTTCTGGATTGACGTTGTCTTCTTTATCTTATATCTCCCTTGGATATACCCATGTCATTATTTGGTAGAAGAATTTAATATGTAATGAGCACGATGCTGATACTTTTAATTGTATAATTACGTGATAGAGGTAAAATTTATACATAAGATTAGTCTAATTGTGAGTTGACCTGGTTTGATAAGAACATTAGAAATTACTGTTAATCATGTTATACTCAATGTCTAAGTTTTAAGTGCTAGGGTACCAACAACAGTCTGTAATTGATTGAAAGATCTATAAACACTGAAATTTAATAAATCTATCTATCTATCGCGAACAGTCCTGAACAGTCTCAATGGTATGTAAAATTAAAATTTCAGTATTACGTTCAGTACGTGATGAAGTCGTGAATTCGCCACTTAACTATGTGTTGCTGAGCTTCTTAATATTATTAGCAGCAGTGAGAGAGGTACTTATACTATCTAGGTATACTGCCTATGTTTTAGCTGTACTGCAATCATGTTCAAACAGATATATTGTTGCGGAGAAGATGATGTGAGGAGGTGAGTACTTGGAAGAGAAGGAGCACGGCAGTGGAGCAGGAATGAACAACATGGTGAAGGAAGATATGAAAATGGAGCACAACAGTAGATTGTTCTATTCCCGTACGTACGTACGACTGAGCACGGACAGAGTACTCGCGCACCACTCACAACTTACTCACTTACCAACTTACGGCAACTTACGACAACTTACTTGAAAGCAGACATTGTCAAACTTTGTTTCTACTATTAATATCATTTTTTCCAGGAAAACACTTTCAAAACATTTTATGACTTTCATGAGATTTTCTTTATAACTTTTTCGTTTTCTGATTTTGCATAAAAATGATGAAAAGTTAATTAAATGCTGTAAGAGTTGAGAAGGAATACTTAAAAATACATGGGTTATATGGATCATATTGAAACTATGAAGACGGCATGTATTGATATTATAATTTTAACAATAATTATATATACAAACTGTTTAAAAGGGTACACTCTGTGCAGGGTCCGTAAATACTCCGCTGTAAGCAGCTGCCCCTGTTGCTAAGCTACGCCGGAGTGGTTTGTTTAAAGCAGCTGGCTCAGGCGCTAGCATTTACGTGTATTGGACAGCCAGCGTGTATATTTATTTCGTCGATGATTTGTGCGAAATATCACTTAAAACTATAATGACTTAATGACAAATTCTCAAACTAATTTTGAGGGATGATAAAAGTAATTGAAACAAAAGTTGAGTTGCAAATTGCAGAATGGTAATTGAACCAAGTAATTAAATATATAAATACTTGTAAATGACAATGGCTGCTTGTTGGTAGCACAATAAGAAGAACACTGCTAGTGCTGCTGACAGAGCAAAAAGTTGGGCAATGCTATCTACTATCTCTAGCTTCAACCATTGAACATCTCTCAAGAAAGTGAGATTTTTTTGAGAAAAGTGATAGTGTACTTGTTAGTAGTTGAATGCATTATTATTGCATCAACGAAACCAGGTTTCTAAAGAGTTTTGATTTGTTAATAAATTATAATAATAATAATAGAATAAGTTTGAAAGGGATTCAACGATCTCAACAACAGGGAAAGCAAATTCATATTGGGGATTGCTGCATTTGCAACTTTTGTAGGTGAAGTGAGAGACTTTGGAATTTCCAAAAGGAGTTTGCATTTAATCACAGAGAGCGAGACTTGGAACAGTTTATAATGTAATGCTGCTGCTAATTAGCAACATTTGTAGCGAAACTACAGTAGCATTTACAGCGACATTTGTGTCTTGTGGAGTTGTGCTCAAGTTTTGGTGGTGAGAAAGAGTTGCGAATATACGAGCAGGAGTAGCAGTGGAGTGGAGTAGTGTGGTGGTGGAGGTGGTGTGGAAGGAGGAGAATAGATAATTGGTCACATTGGATTGTGCAGGCAGAGCAGGAAGATAGAGAGAGAGAGAGAAGGACGAGAAGACGGAGGAGGCCACAAAGTGAGAGGATCCAGCCACACAGCACAGCGAGCCAAAGAAGAGGACAGAAGAGGTGGCCACAGCAGTAGTTTTGCACACTCTTCTCTCTTATCCTTGAGCAGCAGCACAGGCGAGTATCACTCGCACAAACTACATTCAAACTTGCTCACCGACTGCTTGTGTGAGCACAAGAACTTTACAGACTCACCTCACTCAGCAGATTCAATTCCTTGTCCTGCTCTATAACATAACCCGCACAGTGTACAGGTGGCACATAATTAACTAGTTACTGCGAGGATACTGAGCAACAATACACTTTTGTCAGTTACTTCCACCAGTGTCATCTACAAGCATCACTGCTCGCACATTCCTGACCTCACTGGTGGTCCTTCTCATCGACCATAGTGACTGGTGGCCACCAAAACACTCTTTCGATCGCTGCCTAGGAAAAAAACATCCAGAGCAACAGCACGGCAGACCCAAAACAAATCCTATTTTTGAAAACTATTTTCCACTCATGGTTTTCTCACTGTAAGATACGGGATAAATCTGTGGACAAAGCAAAGTGAGTTTAATATTTTTTAAATTCCCTTGTCAACTGTTTCAGCGACAAGAATTAGTCGCGTTTCTTCATATCATGTGTTACATCTAATCTAGCATAAAATGTAAGGGCCCAAGGCTGGTTGTGAAAATTGAGTAGGACATTTGTTGTCGTGTCTACGTTTGTTGGGTTCTCTTTTGAACTCTAGCGTCTTAGTAAATTTAAATTAAGCTACAAAATTAGAGCAGGGTTTGAGTGAGTATGTTACGCCTAACAACGTAGTATGAAGACGCAGACCAGTTACTTTTACAGACTTTGCTTAGTATTTTACTAGCATGTTAGTTGCATAGTTTTCGTAGTCGCCCATTTTAGAATTTATTGGTTTGCTTACTCCTGTTGTAGACTTGTAAATATATTTCTCAGAGTTACCATGCTGGTGGCGTAGGGATCAAGGCTGAGTTGGTTCATGGGTGACGACACTGGGCAAGACCATTTGTAATGAAGGTAATTTGAAGGCAAGTTGGTAATGGAAAGCCCAGTAGGTTTGAAAACATGATACATATTTGGTTGTGTTGGCGTGATTAAATGCCAGTGTTGATATGATGGACTGTTTCGATCGTTAGGGCTGCTTCCCGGTGGTGCGTTTTTTGGTTTAAATTAATGAGTTGCTTGCTATCTTTTGTGCAGTGACTTTAGCTAGCCGCCCGTTTGCGATGATCGTCGAACATACAGAGTCATTTCAGACCTGGCTAGCAAAGGTTTTGAAACCTCTCTGTGATGCCGACCCGGGAGCACTTGCCAAATATGTACTCGCCCTCATCAAGAAAGACAAGTCGGAGAAGGAACTCCGTCAGAGTATGATTGACCAGCTGGATGTTTTCCTTCAAAGTGGTCAGTTGCAAAATATTTCTTACCGTTAACGAGTATTCTGGCCGGGTAATGCACTTTAAACATACTTGTCCATTTCACTTGTAGAGACGAAGCCGTTCGTGGACAAATTATTTGAAGCTTTGAATACAAAGGAGTACTTGAATGCCAAATCAGCGTCCTCTTCCGAGACCGTTCAATCGAGTAAGAGCGAATCAGTTAGTGGTAGCGGGGATGTGAAAGGAAGCGCAGGTGGAGGTAGTAACAGCGACAGCACAGCGAAGACAGAAAGACTTCCAGTGTCCTCTTTGTCTACTAGCGCAGAAACCGAACCAATCTCGTCAACGTCTGGTCCAAACGCTTCTGTGAATGCTAATCAAACCTCGACGACCTCCTCCTCTTCTCTCGCCTCGCATCCTTCGACTGGAAATGAAGTGGGTGCGTCCTCCTCTACATCTTCCTCAAAGAAAGCGTCAATCACTCTATCAGTCACCCCGTCAGCACTCCTCAACACTGAGGCGACCGCGACTGCGGCGTCGTCCACATCCTCCACAAGCCATGTAGATTCCAAGGAGGAGGTGAAGACTCCTTCCTCTGCGAACTCGTCATCGAGGCAGCGAGATCGACGTGATGATGACCGTGACAAAAATAGACGAAAACGTTCGAGAACCGAGCGAGATCGGCGTGGTTCCCGCTCACGGTCAGCAGACCGTGGTCCCCTCAACTCAAAACGATCTCGAAGTCCGAGACTGGACCGAGACAGAGACAGAGACAGGAATGAAAGACCCCTTAGGCACAGGCTAGGTCGAAAGTCCCCTCCCCCAAGGAGGTACGACCGAGACAATTGGGACAGGAGAAGATCCAGGTCTCCACTGGGAGGTAGAAACCGATCCTGTAGTCCCCGAAACAGCAACCGAAGTCGTTCTCCTCCACCTCGTTACCGTCGTCCATTTAATGCCAGTCGAAGCAGATCTCGCTCCCCAATCACCCGAGGAGGAGATCGATCCCGATCACCAAGGAGTCGCTCTCGCTCGCCTCACGCCAAGGACGCTTCGAAAGACCCCTCTAAGAAGGATTCCCTTTTACCAATCCCCCCTGGACTGGATGCTGATTTGGCGATCAAAGAGCTCGCTGAGAAAACACCTTTAGTTCAAAGCGTGGTAGTACGACCGGGGGGAAGTCAAGGACCCCCCCATTCCTCTGAAGATCCTTCACAGCGAAGTGGTGCGCCCTCCACCAGTGGAAACAATAGATGTCGGGATTTTGACGAGAAAGGATTGTGCATGCGTGGGGAACTGTGTCCATTCGACCATGGCAAAGACCCAGTAGTCCTTGAAGACATTGTAGTCCCAGGTGTCGGGTCTGGGGGTCCTGGTGGATACGGTGCTGCAGGTCGGGGCATGGTACCCGGCACGCCCGGTTACAACCCCCCACTCGTTCGTCCTGCGATGATCGGTGAGTACTACCCAGACAGTCCTTCCCTGGAACCTCCTGTCGGTTGGGGTCCAGGAGCACCCCCGGGATTCCGCCCTAGACATATGGGGTTCGATGCAGTGGCTGCCAGGGGTGGCCGTGGGGGTCTTCTTCTTCGTCCTTCCGCTATGGGACCATATCCAGTCCCAGGTGGTCAACGGCAGCTTATCAGTGTACCTGTCGTCGGAGGAGGCGGAATGCCACCTGCACCTGGAGTTCCTGTGATGGGTGGCGGACCACATGGAGTGCCGCCGGGTATGCCTCCAATGCCGCATCCCGGTATTCGAGGAGTTGGTATGCGTGGTGGTCACAGAGGTGGTCGTGGGGGCTTTGACCACGGTCGGCTGGGTGCTAAACCTTCCCACCACCATCATCATCACCCGCACAGAAACTACACAAACTGCTCATTGGAAGTTCGCAAGATTCCTCGAGAACAGAACACTATCATGGACCTGAACAGTCACTTTTTGCGTTTCGGCAAGATCATCAACATCCAGATCAACTTTGACAGTGATCCGGAAGCTGCCCTCGTCACTTTCAGCAGTCCGACTGAGGCTCAGCTCGCGTACAGATCTACGGAAGCAGTACTCAACAACCGCTTCATTCGAGTCTTTTGGCACAACAAGGAGAAGGAGAATGAGGAGGAAGCTGAGGCTGCGGCCGTCGCAGCCAGCGGAAATGCTCCGAACCCCAGCAGAATTCCAGTGAAGGAGCGTCTCGGAGCTCAGACACAGGATCAGATGCCCATGGAGCATGAGAAAATCCTCTTGTCCGGGAACAACCTTACGAAAACCGTGTACAACAACGCTGCCCTTCTCAACAAGAAGATGGAGACGCCGCAGGACAAATTGCAGGTAGCTTTGATTTCGAGAGCGAGAGAGACCGTCGCTGGTCTGTTGAGCTTGTCGGGTTGCTCAAGTTGAGGTACGAAACTTGAACTGGAGGTCTGATTCCTTTGTTTCTTTTGCAGACTGTGGAGTCGATAAAGCGCAGTCAGGAAATGTTGGCAGCACAGGTAACGCTAAAAAATTTACAGGAGCAGAAAAAGGCGGAGGCACTGAAAATGTCGAATGACTTGCGCAAACGACAACAGACCATGATGGAGGAGCAGATTGGCCAGCAAAAGAAGCTGATTGGCAAGCTGGAGAGCGGTTTACTGAGTGCCAAGGAGAAGGAGGAGACGCTCAAGGTCATCAAGGTGCTCCAGGACAGCGTGACAAAACTGAAGAAGGATTTGGATGACAGCACTCCTGTCAAATCTCAACATTCTCATCACCAAGTCATAATCAACAAGAAACCGGTGATGGTTGGGCAAGGATTGGCTGTCGGTCCTGGCGTTGGAACTCCTCGCACAAAAGAAGAAGCCCAGAAGGAAATGCTGGACGCCGAATTGGATCTGATTAACAAGGAACAACAGGGTGGGGACACCATTGATCTCCAAAAAAAGGTTCTTGAGCTCCGAGCACGAGCAAAGTCGATGGGGCTGATTGGACAGGGAATAAGGGGACGTGGAGGATTTCGGGGGGTTCCTCGAGGATTCGGCAGGCCCAGGGGTATACTTCGTGGGTAAGTTTCCAGCGCTCAGATTCCAAGTTGTAATTTGACAGCGAGCATAGCATAGAACATGGGTAATCAAGCCGGCGTACTCTTTGTTCACTTTCAGGCGCGGTAGAGGCAGTGTGCGTGCCCTACGAAGCGTAGATCGTCGTCCAACAAAACTTCGTATCACTGGCTGCCCGGCTTCCAGACTTTCTGACATTCTCAGCCATTTTTCGGTAAGACGTGTTTTGAAGCAAAATCATTCCCTACTCTAGTTGCAGCAGTCTGCTGTGTTACCGATTTACTTGAAATATACGCATATTCCCACGTTTATTAGGTGTTTGGTCCGATCCGAGATTACTTATCAGACGCGAACGTTCCAATGATGATAGTTGACTTTGACTCCCGAAAGTGTGCTGAGGTGGCCATGGCTAATGGTCACATGTTTGAGGACATCAAACTAAGTCTTGAGTGGGTCACTGAAACTAGCAACGAGGGTCCAGGAGGGAAGAGCGGGTTGGGGTCTCTAGAGGCGCCTAACAATGTGGACTCGTCGAATCATCATCACGATGATTTGGATACTAGTGAGGCCATTGACGAGGACGACATGGGAATGGGTGAAGACGAAGAGGTTTGAAGTGCACTCTATTTCACTTGCTCCATATTATCCTTCTGAACTTTAACATTTTTTTTCTTCGAGTATTAGTGTGTACTCAGTATTATTTATTTTCCAACAACAATAATTCGCCTTTGTACGTGTATTCAATTTTTACGTTGATCTTCTTTTTTTGTTGTTTCCACCTCCACCGCCATGTAAATCTATCACCTGTTCCTACGCACCTGCACTACTGCCGTCACGTCACCACCGCTACTTTTCCTGTGTACTCTCTACCACGCTCTTCGTCATGACCACAGCTTGGCTTGGCCCTAGACTCCAGTGAGATTTGCTTGACTGGGGAGGACGAGGAGGAGGATGAGGACGACAGGAGTTGGAGACGTTAGAGGGAGAACTCGAAAGAGTCTCCTCTCAAGAAACATCACGACAGCAATGGAAATAAAGAAACCAGTCAGAGCGGAGCATTTGTGAGATGCGGAGCCACACACGTTCTACTACAACTACTTCTACACAGTTAACAGTTAAATTGTATCCTTAGCGCAGTGGGAAAAGAAGGGGACCGTTCAATCCTTTTTATAGACAACGGATACTCGTACATACTACATACATACAAGACGGTCATTATTCACCGCCGGTTTTACTACATCAAGCAACAATGTACAAGTTTTACATACAAAAAAGTATATTCTTCTAAACTCAGCAGCACATTTAAAATTCGTTTAGCTGATACGTTACGGGACGCGAGAGGAGCAGGAGAGAGGAGAGCTAGTGAGACAGGACTAGGTGCACACTTAACTCCCTACCACATAAAATGCACTACTATCATTTTTATTGTCATGCTATAGATTATTACTATCACTACTACTACTACATTATCATTAATTACTATTACTAGTTTAACTAAGTGCTGTTTTTACAATAGTTATACCTACGTTACATTATATTCTCAAACTGGGATCATGATTTCACTCATCTTTCAGTTAACCAAAGCTTTACCACAAGAAGGCAAGTTTTTAACGTGTAGCCCAGTTAGGCCAACTCAAGAAGAGAGGTGGAAAATAGTTTTTTAGCATTCGCAGAAACTCGCATGCAACCCGCACTCTCTTCCTTCCTGTCAACATTTTTCTTAATTTTTAACTCACCATCGGTTGGTTCGTGCCGAGTTCAGATTTAGTTCCTTTGAAAGCAGTGCAGTGTCATCAGCACGTGCGACGGGATCCTTGAGAACGCACCGTTACTATTTCTTGTTCTTGCACTTGTTACTACTGTCATTTTGATTTCCGATTAACTTTACTCCGGTTTCTCCTGTCGATTACTCCTAGAATTAATTGACGATTGTTATTAGACGACGACAGGTCGTTCCTTTTGCAATCTTGGGTTTGAAACGAGTGAGATGGGTTTTTGGAGAAGAGGATTTTAAAATATACGCGTCGTTCATTTTATTCAGGTTTTAGCTGAGTATTAGTCAGTCGTGATTATAATAGTATAATTGTTTCGTGGTGGTAGGGTGACTTGGGTGCAGCAGGGAAGAAGAGTTGCTACCATTTTGTGGCAAAAACTGCATTCATTGACAGAGAAGGAGCAGACGCCTCTGCTTCAACCACCTCCACCGTCTTTGTTGCACTGTAAATAAAAGAGTTGTGTTATCATGTACATACATACATACATACTTACTTACTTAACAAAAGGCTATCTACCTAGGAAATAAGTGAAATAGCTATTAAGGTCCTATATATACAATACCTATATAAAACAATATAATATATATCATGAACAACAGCGAGTTCACCGTAGCATTAGTAAATTCAATGAACGGTTGCATTGTCATTTGCATACTTTGTAGAAAGTAGTGCTGGCTTGAAGAGGAGTGCTGAGCTGAGGTGAAAATGCAAAAAAACGTTTTTTTATTATTATTATTATTGTTGTTGTCGTTGTTGTTGTTGCATTCTTTTAACATTATTTGGAGTTGTAACTACATAATATACTACATAGGTAGTTAGGCAGTAGGCATATGCAAATGTGAGTATCTTTTAGTGCAGCAGTTAGCAAGGGGGAAATAGAAGAAGGAACATGTCTACATGTATTCTAAATATTATTATCCTAATGTCATGTTACAATTGAATAGCTACACACACAAAATATGTTATCCATTATTGTTACTACTACTGCCACTATTGTTATTATTGTTATTATTATTATTGCGACATCTGCAATTGAAATTGAAGGAGCAGGACTTTGTAATTACTGGAGTATAATTTGTGTAGATAAAAGAATGAGAGGTACAGGGAAAAGAAGGAAAAGTTGGTGGATATGTGGGAGAAAGAGCAGCAAACTATTCGCAATTAGAAAGAGTGGAAAGGTTCTAAAATGTTGTGCACGATAGAAAGAAACAAGATCACTTTTTATCTGAAAATGTTAAAAGATATAATATATATGTTATCTATCAAAAGTACATACAATATATTTTACAAAGAATAATAATGATAATAATGATGATGATGATGAAAATGTTGATATTGCTGATGAAACCATTCTAAAAAAAGATAGAGAGAAAACTAATGATGATAATAATAAAGAATAAAAGAAAGCGGTAGAGTGCAGAGAAACTTGGATGCTATATAAATATAGTCTATATATATTTATATATGTCCACTTTGATACGATGACTACTTCTACCCTTCGAAGAGCTACTACTTCTACTGAAAACACTCGACTTGACCTCTTGTTTCATTTATTTTGCATAGTATGCTAATTAGTGTGCAACTAGAAACACTGTCATCCTCATATCATTCATAAGAGTCATGTACGTCATGTGTGCCCTGTCCAGCTCAAAAGGGCCATGCTATCCGCCTCTGCAGCTTTTTTCTACTTTCAGTCAGTCTAACTTTGTTGCTACCGCACTCGACATTGCTCCTGGTGAAGGCTTCTTGGTTGCAACCATTTCAACTACAAAACCTTGGATTGCTGTTGTTGGATCAGGGCCGCTGTTGCTGTAACGCTACATCGTTGCGTCGTCTAGGTTGAAGTTATTGTACCTCTGTAGTGTGCGCTGTAAGGGACTTGTCACTCATTCAAGTCACTGCTGCTGAGGACGCTGCTGCGTAGCAAGTGTACGGTCAATCCGTAAGTAGCCCAAGTTTAGTGATGGAGGAGAGTCAGAAATCTATTTTCTCCAAAAGAACGGGCGTTGGTGGTGGGTGTGGTCGACGTTGCTCATCTCTGTTCCCTGCATTGGAAGAGAAGAAAACAAGCGGATTTACTACCGGCAATGGACGCTTCAATATTCGGTAAATAACAGCCATTCAAGAAAGTCATCGACTTGGCAGTTGGGACTTGAGCTCTTTGTGATTTCATGGGCTGGCAATAACTCAAGTTGTACCCGGTGGAGTAACTTGGTTTTTGTTTATTTTCTAGTGAAATAGCAGAGCAGGTGAAAACTCACGGCTCTGTACAGTTTGAGTTTGACGAGACAGACATGGACAGCGTGAGGCCACCTCGACCGTTTCAACGTAGGTTTGGGAGAGCTGACACTGACTGCTATGACATTCGAGACCCGAATTCGCCACAGGAGAAAAGCACGGACAACCCTTCAGCCGACTTCCATAGCTGTGTTCAACTAGTCACTGGGTACCCAGTGACACCAGATGCATTGGACCTTGTGACGAAGGATGGCGGTGTTCGGAAAAGAGTTCTGAAGGAGGCAAATGCTACCCTTGACAAGGTCACGGATGGGTGCCGAGTATGGATCCACTACGAGACGTACCGAGACAACGGAATTGGCAAACCACTCATACTTCTTGACAGCACAGTTGATCATGAAATGGCTGCTTCGTTCCAGGTAGGAAGTGAGGGCATGCCCGGACTCCAGTTTGGTGTGAAGACAATGCGTGTGGAAGAGATAGCTGAATTTTCAATTTCCCCTGTGTATGCGTACGGAGAAAATGGAGTTATTGGATTCATTCCCAAAAATCAGCACCTAAGGGTGGTGGTGGAGCTAAGAGAAGTGAAGCACAACCACAGGAAGCCCATGGCGTTCATGACGCAGGCAGAAAAACAGACCGCAGAAATTACTGTCGATGACTTGGTAGAGGAGGTGGACGGGTTGTTGGAGGCCGGAAATGCCAAGTTTGAAAAGGGCTTGTACCGAGATGCATGCGATCGCTACAACTGGGCTCTGGATTTGCTTCAAGATGAACAACACGCAACCAGTGCCAATTGGATTATGCACAATAAGTCTGGCAGTAAAATCGCGGTCCTGGTTGACCACAAGTCCTTCCAGACGTACTCCAACCTTGCTCTCTGTCTAATCCGCCTGCGGGAGAATGAGGAAGCTGAGAAGGCATGCCAGTCGGCACTCCAGTTGGCACATCAGCGCAAAGATCTCCAGCCAAAAGTTTTCTACAGACTGGCATACGCAATGTTCAAGCAGGGCAAGTTGAAGGGGGCAAAGAGCACTTGCGCCAGGGCTCTTGCGACAACATCCTGGGGACATGCTGAGTTCAGGGATCTTACATACAAGGTATGTCACATTTTGCTCTCCCGAAGCAATCCAATGCGGTGGCACGTTGTCGACAAGTAGAGAGCTACACATACCGACATCACATCGTGATACGCTTTCTTTTGCTTGATTATGCACTGCAGGTTGACAGTGCTTTGGAACGTTGGGAAGCTCGAGAGAAGCTGGAGGGGAGTCAGAGGGGGGTAAAGGCTGGTGCTGACGCCAAGAGGATCCCATCCGAGGCAAAGGGAGAAGATAGTGAAGTAGAGGAGTAACTCAGCCAGTGACCACTTACCGCATGCATCCGTCCAACATTGCTGCAGTTGCATACGGACTCTGCGTATTTCCGGTGAATGAAACTACGTTCGTCGATGTACATGTTTTGCACGGTTCTTTCAAAAGTCAATCTCTGATCACAGATTCATTTTAAATGTTCGCCATTCAAAGGGTAGGGTGCCATTTGTGCAGTTGCGCACTCAGTATGTATTCAGCGAGCATGCAAATGCAGACAACTTTAAATGTATGGCGTGCATTAAATCATGTAGGTAGATATTTAGAATTAGTAGTGTCGCGTATTTTGTAGTGCTGGTACCTGTGTACCTGTGTATCTAGTTATTATTATGCACATATTTTAAGAATAATTGCTAGGGTCCATGTAGGTGATTTCGTGCCGCGCATTCAGCTCATCAGCCTTTTGAATGTCTCATTACGGGGACAACTGGAAGTGCTGGCGGAAAGGGGACTCGACCGACTGATGTAACAGAGAGGAATGAGCGCGTGTGACTGGATTGACCGATGTTTTGTTTTTATGTTTCTTACAACATATTCATTTATTTCTCTATTCAGACTTTCATACAATACACAATGCTTTTTGTACACTTATGCCTCCCCGTCTCCAGTATACATACATGCATGAGTAATAATGAATGGTTGGTAAAATAATTGTAATAAATGCTTGATTACTTGTTTCTTCTCTAATGATAGCAATTGTTTTGTTATACCCGTATCAAGTTATTATCATCAGATATCAATTCAATATACATAATTAATAATTAATTAATAGCAAATATCAATAATATCATTTCACGCACGACACATCACTTCCCACGCAGCACTTGATATACAATATAAATAACATATTTATAAATAATAACATTTACCCAACATCTCACCGACAACGACGACGAGAACATTACTGTTCAAGCATCAATTTGTTACAAAGCATTAAACTTAAAGACAAACAATATAAATCTAACTAACTAACTAACGGCGAGCATGTAAATAATAGGGCGCTAAACAGGACAAGTGCCACATGTGTAGCATTTATCGAGCAGCCTATAAAATAATAACCGGGGTAACCATCCAAGAATCGCGTCTCTTTTAAAACTCTCGTCGGACAAGTCCGAGCGGCTGGACACAAATTCTCCTTCTCGTCTCATCAAAAATTATAGTACAAAAGAAGCAAGCTTGCCTGTTTAATATTTTATTGAGCACAACGCCCTGTTAAAAGGTAGACAGCAGGTGGCGTTATCTTGGAGTATGGCAGCATGCCGTCCACTTTCCGCGCACACGTTTATCCAGCTTAATCAAAGTCTGCCATGATTCGACGGAACACTGGAGCTATTTGAAAATCTGAGAAATATTTTTAAAACTTTTGAGCTGCTTTGTATTTGAGGCAACTGCACATAAACGTTTACTTTGAAAGCAGACGGACTGCCGCATGGCTACACTTATGAAAGAAACTATTTCTTGTACAACTATGTGTCTATTTAAAGTAATAATAGTATCTTGCAGTGATGAACAAGTGTACGCTACTAACAGCAGCGCTAATAATAATGAGAATAATAATAATAATAATATTTATTAATAACATTTAACAGTCGGTTTGTTTCATGTACCCGTTTAGCCCGTGATTTACAGAAAATAATATCACTGTCGGACAGAACAATAGAGAAGCAAGCGACATGCTTGCTCCACTACTGCCACTCACTCACATGACACCACACCACTTAACTTGCCCCACCCCCCACCCACCACCTCACCCTCTGCTTCTTAAACCTACCAACTTACAACAATTGCTTACCAGCTATTTAAACACGGACAGCTAAAGTTACTTTCCATGCTGTCCTCTATCTTAATAATAATAATGGCATTATAAATGTAGTTGTTTTCATATAATCTTCTTATCGACTTTGTAGTTGCTGAGGTAGTCGGTTATATGTGCGTTGTCTCTACTTATTTCCATAATATGAGCTACTCTACTTCTTACTTTATCATCGGTTGCTAGGAACTTTTCTTGTTTCTCTCAGTCCATTTAATTGTTGTTTAATACAAGACTAATCGCTAACTTGGCTTAATTAGAGAAATAGTGTGATTTGTACAAACTGGGATTTGTAGAAATATATATATATATATATAGGTGTGTATATATATATATGTATAAATATAAATAATATATTCTTCATCTCTCTTCTCTTACTAACGCTAGAGTACAATAAAAATAGAGTAGAAATAGGTTTTTCTCCTAAAAGTACAAGTTGCTATTACACTTAGACGTTAATACCCGTAATCCGTTACATTTTCACGACAAGCAGATGGAATCCCACTCTGGTGACGATGAGACTTGGAGAATGGAAGATGCGCACTGTGCTCATCTCGACATCCCAAACCCCATCATGTCTAGCAAGAGTGCAATTGCCACTTTTTGTCCGGATTAGATTGTGATTTGTTACCTGTTTGTTGTAGTGCGTGCGTCGTCGCTTGGTTTGGATGAGATCCTTACTTGAGATCCCGCATCACACGCTAAATCTAAACATAATACCTAATCTATGGAACTACGCAAACACGCATCCTCTAATTACTAATACTACTACGCTGCTTAAAGTATATTTCACTGGTGAAGAGTAATAAATGAACTACAGCTACATACTAGGTTACTATAGTTACTTGCTAAGTACTGTACAAGGTTACCCGAGAACGTTTGCTTTTTTATTTTTTTTTAAATTTTTTTTTCTTTGTCTCTTTAGGGTTGACGAAATAAATTTGCTAGAAAACAGAAATTTAACTATGCTTAAATAACTTGTAAAACTAGTACAGCAAGTTCACATGGACACCGGGATAAGATACATGATTCATGCTCTCATCTTTTCTCACCTTTTCGCTTCGTCTCAAGGACCCCCTCCTAGTCGACCCACGTAGCCAGTACAAAGTTGTACTATCGAAAGTACTGCAAATTTGTTCCTTTTTTTACAAAACTAGAGGGTGCCGATTGTTGCTTCTGTCCAACCGGTTTCATTTCAAATCCTCTCCTTAAAGTATGTAGTTATTGTTTACAAATCTACTTCTAATCTACGTCTAAACTAAACCTAAACTACTCTAATTGTAGTGATGACTCACATGAAAATAAACCGAGATTTTTGTTGAATGTTGAAGATGGAATGTTATCGCTGGAATTGGCAAAAGATTGATGCCATCTCATCGACTTCATTGTTGAGCATTCATAGTGATGCATAATAAATGATTTTGTGTGTTGTTTCATGTGGTTGCAGAACACGGAAATACTTTTTGTTATCATCGAGATTTCAGTTTTGAACCGAGTGCTCGGACAGGAAATGTCCATGTAAATAAATATGTATGAATGTGTGTGTTTGCGTAGTTTATGGAGTAAAATGTACTTTTTAGGAGCCGTGGAAAAATATACATGTGTAAAAAATGAAGTTATGCTAGCGAGATGAGCTAACTAGGCGTTAGCAGCACGTGCATACTCGTGAGGAGTGTGTATGCGGTGTGCAGTAAAGTTAAAATTAAGTCTAATTATTGTACAGTGTAGATAGAGCAATTGACAATTGCGTTGGAACCCGTATTCTTTCGCTTTGTCGTCTCAGTGAGCAACGAGACGTCAGCATGAGAGACCTGATTATTTCGCACAGCCTAACAAAGTTTGCTAGGCTGACTGTTGATTATTTATTGATAATGGAGCCACTACGCGTTTCTCTTACACTATTTTGTTTTGTTAGGCTCTGCTCCGAGTAGCTAGTGTAGTCGTATGAAAAATATGTACAGGTAATTTGAAGCAGCAGTTCGTTGTTGAAGTATCCAACAGCGAGCCAGTTCAGTAGTCTATTTCTATGGCGCAGTCTTCTCACTCCAGACGGATTAGACCAGGTGACGACAATGACGTGTGTTCTGACTAAAAGTAGTTGCAGTGTACAAAATGGTAACCGGAGTAATATTAGTGAAGAGTAGTAGAATTAGTGAGGTAGGTCAGTTCATTTCTCTCGCTACTCCCTGTCGCTCGCTTCATTCCGACATGGAGGATAACTCATTTTCGGTGATGACCTTACCATTAGTGCTGCTGTCCGCAGTTCTCAAGTCCTCATCGCTCGCATACAATTCATGACGCTCCTCGAAAGACGAGCTGCTCGAGTATGGCCTGGTGGACAAGAGCACCAAGCTTGGACCGCGTGGGCTGGGCGTGGACGAGGCTGTAATGCTGGAACTGGATCCAGAGTAGTGTCTCACCCGCAGCCCGCCCGTCATCGACAGATCCTCAGGATGATCTTGTTCTGGCGGAGCCTTTGGCAAATGAAAGGCAGCACTCCTCCCACCATCTCGAACTCCTCCAGTACGTCCACTCCCTGCACTGCCTGTGCTTGCTGCTGGAGCTGAAACGGGAATGCCCTCCAAGCGAATAATGCGTCTCGTTTCTCTGCACTTGCGCCCTCGTTTTCCTGTAGCATCCTGACCTCTTCCTCCTTTCCCCCCGGTTGCTCCACTGCTAGTCGCAATTTCCGCACCCCCGCCAGTCGACGATGGTGTGAGCAGTTGTGGTGGGGATGATGACGACATGCTGCTGTTCATCGGGGTCACCTCTTCTTCCAAGGTATCTGGAGAGGACGAAGATCGGGGCCCTCCATTCTGACCTCCTCCTCCTCTTTGACTCGTTGCACTTTTCAGGTTTGCAATGTTATTGTTGTTGTTGTTGTTGTTGCTGTGAGAACTTGCCGCACCATTTGCCCCTTTCCTACGCAATTTTGGTGTCGCCGAAGGACTGGCCGTGTCGTATATGAATGGCTGAACAATGTTGCTGCTGATGCCCATCATTGGCTCCTTCTCCACCATGCCCAATTTAGCGTCCTTGTGGGCTTGCAGCTCATTTTCAGACGAGGTGACAATGCCCTCATTCAGCAGCAGCCGGTTAGCCTCATTTTGCTCAGTCTGTCCAGACTTGCCATTCCTCTTATTGCCTCCAGCCCCGGACCGCTTGGTTTGCTTGTGAAAGTTGGTCATGTTCTTGCTGTTCTTGACAGTCACTTCTTGACCGTTGACAGGCTTCTTCGTCTTTCTAGCAGCCTTGTTGCTGCTCGACCTGCCGTTGTTGCTCGTCTTGTGGCTTCCACTGCTCGCAGTACTATTCGGTGTCGAGCTGGTTGTTGACGTGATTTTCTTATCGTCGCTGCTTCCCACCCAAGTGGACAGAATGTCCAGCTGGGTCTGACTTGACAGCGTAGCTCCAGGTAACCCTGCAAACGTAGTGGTTGGTGCGGTCGCTGGCAAATGATGAAACAGATTGAACTGATGGTGCAGGTGAGGCTGCAGATGAGGCTGGTGACTGGCCGGTTGTAGAGCAAGTGGGATGGGAATCGGAAGCTGGAAACGCGTTCCAGACGTCAGCGAACTGTTGGAATTTGCTGCGTTTGCTGCTACAAGACTGGCAAGCAAGTGGGTGGAGTAGATGGGATCCATGACCAGTCCTGCCTGCGCATTAATCAGCGAGAGACCACCGTGGTGGTGATACGGTGGGGAAGGAATGGAAGAAGTCACCAAGTGGTGCAGTTCTTGATCTCGCAGCAGTTTCTCCGATGACGAGGAGGGGAGGTGAGGACTAGGTGTCGGATGAAGTAGTCCACGCGCTGGGTTAGAACCAGAGTCTCCCAGCTCCTTCATGTTGATGAGCCTGCTGCACGTGACGTCGAAGAGGAAGAGGTCAGATGAGGCGCAGAAGGACGGCAAAAGTGGAGAAAAAGTGGGACGTCTCAGTTAGTTGTTCTGCACAAAGAAAAGAAAAAAAGGAGCGAGTTAAAAGAAAGCTCGTGTTATTGCAAGCTTACAGAATACTCCGATAACAGGCTTCCAAATAAAAAGGAATCATGGCGACTGCTTCCTTCTTTATGATGGCACATTCTACATATTCTACATTGGCACAAAACGATAGGACGACTCTCTTGAATTGCATCTCCACCTGACCCACCATCCTTTGACCAACTCTTCAGTTCAAAAGCACTACTCCACTCTCGTCGTTTGCGCAATTCTGAATGACAATTGGGATCACTCTTTTACGTTTGGTGAGGAGAAGAGCAAGAAAGCGGTGGAAGGAAGAGGAGAAGAGGAGGAGCAAATGCACCTGCAATACGAGCACATTCTCCTCTTGCTCAGGAGTTTTGCCGTTGGAGTGCGCTCCTTGGGAAAACAAGTTCCAGGTTGGGTAGCATTGCAGCAATGAGCTGCAAAGAGCGCTGAAAGGTCTCTCCTCAGCTCTCTAAATGTAAACTATGTGTGAAGGAAGAATAGTAGACCGAGGGAAAACGTTCGACGAGTGAGTGCGCGCGGAGTGGAGTAGAGTGAGGGGAGCACCCCATGTTCTACGAGCATAGTGCATACTACACATCAACTTGCTCCAACTTTCAGTTCACATTGTAGCAATTTCAAGCCAAGTATTCGTCGCAACCAGTATCAAGTTTCTGCCCAAACGTCGACAATGAAGTTACAAAGTACAATTCGTATTTGTACAGTTTACAGTATCAGTCTCAGTGAACACAAGTTTTTGGGTAAATGCTTGCCCTATTCTAACGGCTATCTATTAATTTGCGATTCGAAAAGGGATTGATGAAGACGGCAGCGCGAAAGGGCAATAATAACAAGAAGAGCGTAATAGTCGATCCTTTCTTCCTCTCTCACACTACCGTCATCACAAACCCTCAACAGGCACGCACTTCTTTAAAATGGGCTCTCGTTTTGGCGTTCGCAGGTACGTATCTGAACGAGAGGAGAGCAAGCACTGTTTGATCCGTAATATTTTATTTGGTTAGTGTGATGATAGCATGTAGCAATATTTGATTAGCAGAGCTTAGCCGTGCAGCGATTCGGTCTTGTGCTGTGCCCCTTTTCCAGCTTCTGTCAAGAAGAAGAAGAACAGAGAACCGTTATCTGCTTTACCTTTTCAGCGAGAAAAGAGACGACACGCTACCCTGCTACGACATGAGATGCTGTAAAAAGTTTCAGGTATCACCACGGCCGCCACAACCATCCCCAAACGCATTCAGTGGAAATAAGTAGAAAAAGTAGGCTATTTACATCCTAAATTTTTTTTATCATCATCATCTTTCTTTGCCCATTTCCTTAAGAACAAGCAAACAATCTGGCTTTCTTGGAAAAATGACAGACTTTGAGGCAGAATAGGACGACTTGTTCGCTGCTGCTTCTTCTTCAACCAGAATTCAGTGAGTCGGCTTATACTCTTCCTTCAATCTCTTTTGAAACCCTAAAAAAGTGCGAGTCCAATCGTCAAGGTTTGAAAGGCTGGTTGGTGGACTGTATATGTGTGTGTGTGTACGTATAAGGAAGGTTGCATGTATAATCTAGCGGGGTTGCATCATCAAGAAGATCAGCATGAAATTACTATTTTTCAGTGGTAGCGCTTGCAATGATCCCTATTTTTTCTAAAAAGAAGAAAAAGATGCAGTTAGAGATGCAGCAGACAACTGCAATCTGTAGGTTTATCATTTTCAGTAAATCAAGGAATATAACGGAAAGAATAAACGTGCACGTAAATAAATTCACATTTCAGCTTCAAATCGCTCCAATTAACAAATGGGTCTAGAAGTGTATTTATGATTAAATGTCATCTTACTCATCCCGTTCCTATACGTTTGAACTTGGAAACCGCAAGACACGTGTAAAATAATGTGAACGAGCGTTTGTGTTGTCGCAACTTGTAGCAACTTGCCCTTTGATGATTATCGACTGATTAATATTTCAATATCTATACCTGCTCTGTCACGAATCAAAAAGGCTCAGCTAGTTCAATATTTAAATAACTTGCAACTGCTTCGTGTATCTGAACCGAGTGGATATCGTTGCATCTGCGACTGCATCTAAATACTAATTATCTTGAGATATTCCTGAGACTGAGATAGCAAAGGATAGGTAGTAACCTCATTTGGACAGGTCTGTATTGTCTACGCACTGCGCGCTGGTCTGGCCGTTGGACGTGTTGGAAGGCGTGCTCATTTCCATCATTTTTTCCCTTTTACTTTTGGAAATAATAATGGTAATGAAATAAATGGAAATGATGGTGAAACGGCCATCAGAGCATCGCGATGAAGGAGAGGATTAGACCACTCGTCTAGCTAGGTTGCTGTTTCATGACTTGGTGGAATTCTGGAAACGTGAATGGAAATTGGAAACTAACAGTAGTAGTTAACACTCGGCTAGTATTAAATTGAATGGTGAGGCAGCATGTCGTTAGTGATGGAGGCAAGTAGAAAGACAAAAGTTTAATCCAGTCCATGAAGCAAATCCTAGCAGCACTGCTTGCACCTTGTTTTGTGAACACGACTGATACAAGAAGCAAGCAAGTTGTGTTGCATACACACCGAGACCCTTTTCCTTGTTGCACAACTCATTTTTTTCTTCTTCTAGAAACCCAACGACCAACGAGCAACGGATCTATTATTCTCCACAAATGCTCTGCACTGGAGACCTTAACGAGAGGATGGTGTGGCTGGATGCGTAGCAGAGCAGACCCTTTGTCCTTTACGCAAGATCATGCAACACAGTATTAATATTCTTCTTCTTTTCATTCTTTCTCTTCTTTTTGTTGTTATGATGCAAGAGAGAGCGTGTGTACTAGTGTGTAGCATGTAAAGAAGGACTGACACAAGCAGTCTACGTAAAAAACTACTCAGATTTTCTGACGAGAAAAGGGAAAAAGGTTTTTGACTGTTGCTTCATGTTTCCCTTGTTGCTTCTCCTTCCATTGTGCTTGATAATAATAATAATAATAATAATGGCAGTTATTTATGCAGAAAAGATTTAAAGATGAAAAGGGAAGAAGAGGTTAAACTCGGCGAACAACAAAATCGACGACAAGCAGCAACACTGTTTTTCGAATAAATACTCACATTTTTGGGTTTCTTTTATGATTTTATTTTACTTTTTCTGTTTCTCTTTTTCTAAGGATAAGAAGAAGCAGTAAAAATGAGAGAGAATAAAAAAATGGGAAAAGAAAGGACGTTTTTCTACTTCCTTACAGCCTTTCTGCCAGCAACAAAGTTGAGTGGTTACGTAAAAATACGTGCATACGTACATGTGCCCATCCGCCAACAAAAAGTAATAATGAAAAAGGGAAATAATGCATTCCATTATCCGACTAGTCTCACAAGTAGTCAGAGCAGAGTAGTCTCATCCCTCCCTCCAGCCATTTTACTCACTGAACTCTTCTTCTCTATTCCAGCTTAAGAAGGAGCCATTTGCGCAGTAGGTTGCCATGCGCATAATGACATGTTAATAGCGTAACAAAATGTAGCGAGCTACCAGTGTACCCTGCACATTACGCATTCGCTCATTGTGCAGCAACTTGAGAGATAAGGACACAACAAGTTTCTTCAACTGACGAGCTACATGCTAGCACAACTATTCACCACCTACTTGTTTAGCTTATCTATGAGCGAGTGGGCGATAAGCCTCAGCTCACTCTCTCCTCATCTTGAGCATCATGTCTGGAATTTGTAACTATCCAACTTGAATGAGAAGGTAGAAGAAGAAGAAGAATACCAAACGGAATGGCAGAGAGGAAAAGTCAAGTGTGGCTTGGTGCTTGGTTTTCCTCTCAGTTCATATTTGCAGCCTTCCGCATCTCCCTCATCAAGTCAATCTTCTTGCCGTTATCACCACCAACACACCATTAGCATAATTCCAGCAGCAGAGCACAGCAAAGGTTTCCTAGTTAAATTGTGACGGACGTGGATGCTTAGTAATGATGATGTGTGCTACTTTGTATGCTAGTTTCGATCAAAAGTCAGGCATGATGATAAAGGTTGAGAAAGAGAAGCTTGTTACGTAATCACACGAGCGCACGCCTGCTTCCAAGCATTTGACTGCACTGGATGGAATGAATGATGAGGAGGAGAAGGGGCAAAGATGACGGCGAGGAGGCAAGTGGCAGGCAGGTCAACCCTTTTACGAGGAAAAAGAGCAGCACAACGCGACGTGTCTCTTGGTAGAGGACGAGCTAATTTGATTGCTGACACATGGACTCATGGACTGCTCCTCTCGCGAGACACTCACTCAGACACCCAGTGAGACACTCTGCTCAAATCCAGCCCTTTCAATTGCACTCTTTTTATTGCTATTAATGAGATCAGACAGGGTTGCAGTGTGCAGAGGGTGGCGGAAAAGGGTTGCCGAGAGAAAGAGGCTTACACGCTTATCATTGTTGTTGGGACAAGCAGGATTAGCTCACTTGACTGACTAACAACAACAAACAAGATGAAAACATGACAACCCTTTCATTCGTCGTCATCATCATCCTTTCATTACGAGCCCACTTATCATCTTTGTTATTCTTATGCTAATGGACTGGGAAAGGGTAAAAAGGGTCTCATGTCTGTCTGTCATAACTTCAACAGGTTTCAGGGGAGAAGGGATAAAGAATTGAAGAACTAAAGAATAATAGCTTTCAGTTTGAGCGATTAGGAGAGCCTGAGAACAGAATGAACTCTTTCTTGCTGCCGAGCGTTTGCCTGCTCAACGTCGCAGCCATTCTTCTGACGATAAAAAAGGCAGACGATGGATGGGATACAGAGCGAAACCTGTTCTCTCACTTCGACTACCGCCATGTTTGTCTTTTTATTGCATCATAACATAACCCTTTCCTCTCGCTCCAATCATTACAAAATACACAAATACAAAATCACAATGCGACTAAAGGACGACTAAAAGGGGGAGCAAACCCAACCTACAACCTGTTCCCTTCTTCCTCACTCTACTCCAGCGAATTAGGTCATTTCTTTCATAATCCATTCAGCGCGCATTTTCGACAACCTGCAACCCAGGAATTGAACAAAACCTTGTTGTCCTCTCTAGTCCAAAGGGTTGCTGCACTCCCACTTGCCTAAGACATCAGGTGGAAACGCATGGACGATGGACAAGAAATTTCATGGGACAACATTTTTGGAGAAGAATACTTAACTGACAATAATTGCTCAGCAACTCAAAAAATAATTGCTCAAATTAATTACATACCTTATTAAGAACTAAGGACGGTGATGGTGTGGTCGAATTCGAATTGCTCTCTGCTCCTTCCTCTCCAGCTTTACTGAGGCAAGTAAAGGATAGGACATGCGAAACAGCAGCACTGATGGCAGCAATATTGTGCTCGTCTTTTCTGTCTTCTTTGGAAAGTCTTTTTTTGAGAACTTTTTATTGGAACACGTTAATTGGAGAGATTCAGCTTTGTAGTCCTGCCTGAGGCGACTCAGCTTGTCTGATGGATCACAGCTCATTCAAGTCTAACTTTTGTAATACTGGCAACGCAATACTGTCAAGATCCGCACTTGTCTAGAATCTATTTTCTTGAAACTATTTCTACTCTATCATATTTTCTTTGTCGTGGCAAACAGGTATATTGTACTGACTTAGTTTTGTGTTGATAGGAACTAGCTGGAAGAAAGGTTAAAGAGTGGAGCAAGCTGTCCTAGCTTGCCTTCCGTATGGAATGAATAGATTTTCTTCAGGTCACTCGTAGTATTTACACCGATACATGCTTATCTAACGTCTAGTCAATCATTTCTGGCGCTCCCTTTCAGCCATACTCGGGGAACGTTCCCCAGCTTCAAAAGACTCAAAAAGCTAGCTAGACGAGCTATTATTCAATTATTCATTACAACCAAAAAAAGCAGAAACTACGCAGGGAAATCACACAGTCTCACCGGCGGCGACATTTACAGAGTCGCAAACGAACTTTGCGCGTCACTTTGAGCCACTCACGCAATCAGTCAGTCAGACAGAACGCTCTACTCCTCACTCTTGTTAAGCTCGATTTGTTCAGTTAGCCCACAGCTCTGTCCATTTTCACTCAAACTTTTCGTCCAGTTGCGCAGGATAGTTTTGGAAAACAGTTTTGGAGAAGCTCAAATCACTGTCGACTGGCATAAAATCACCGTTTCTCTTTCATTTCTAGTCTCTTGGCTCACCGGGATCAGTTCAGACTTGTTCAAAGTTCACGGAACTAGTTATGAATTGAAGAATAAGTTTGTGGAGGAGCATAAGGAGGGAAGCGGAGGGGAAAGAAAAGAGTGATGAGTGTAGAGGTAAGAGTGGGGATGAGGAGAGAGGAAGCACTGGAAGGAGAGGATGCAGTGGTGCATCTAAAACAAAAATAGTCGGACTATAGCAGAGAGCTATTTGTGGCTTTGCAGGGGGAGGACTACCACTACTGCCACCGAGCACGATTGGACTGGAGGGCTATGCTGCTGAAATGAGTATACCGCTACACAGTTAAACAAGTAGAACGACAAACGAACTCGACTGACTGACTGTGAGATGTTGTGCGTAGAATGTGCGTTGAGAGTGTGTGTGTGTAAGTGCGTGTGTGAATCCGTTGAGCTCTCCGTGAACACTGACTGACAAGAGGGAGTCTCGACCCTATCATCCAGCAGCACAGAAAATCCAGAAGAGCTTCAAAAGAGAAGCCGATATCGCACTCCGCACGCACACAACATCCATCCCTTTCCACATAAGCCATGCAGCAGAGCAGAATAGCTGCTGCGTCCGTAGCGTGGAGAGATGCTGGCCGAGCATCCAGTACAAATATTTACGCACACACTCTGCTCTCTGCCTCTGTTGAGATAGGATAGGAATTTCATCTTTGCATCATTCTTCCATTCTTCCAAACCTAGCGTAACTTTCGAAAAAGCGAGTAAAAAGAGGATAAAAAGCAAGAAGGGAGAGAGAGCCGTTGTGTTTACTCAAGTACACAACCCTACTATGCAGAGCAGAGCAGAAACAACCTTAGCTTATCATCACTGCCAAGCAAACAACCACCATCGCATCACTTGCAACGAAAAGCCTTTTCTCCCTACTCACAGTGGAGACGTCCGCACAACACGACCAACGAAATGACGCAACAACTGATGAGCCTCACACGTTCAACTTGAGCTCCTCTCCAGTGAACGTCTGTGCATTTACGAAAGGCCTATCTCAACTCAGCTAGCTACAAGGAATAAACGGATGGAAAAGTCTGAAGAGAGAGAGAGACAAGTTGAAGTAGATAGGAGGAAGTGATGAGAAGACGAGTCGCGTATTAGCTTGGAAGAACATGACGGGATACTTGGACTATTTCAAGTCGCAAGCAGAAGAGTGCTGGAAAAGAGAAGGAGAAGAAGCAATCTCTTCCATTTTTCATGAACGGCATTGCAGGCAGTAGGAGCAGTGCTGCTTCATCTCTTGCTCCCGTCGTTTTCGACCCTTCCCATTTTCGCTGCATGCTCTACTCCATTCCCCAGCTATCTGAAAACCACGTTACGTAATGTTACGCTATCGCACAGTTTTTCTGTGGACGGGATTTCAATTTGAGTGTCGTGTTTCAGAGAGAGCTCTTCAGTCTCCTTGTTCTGCGGCAGAAGCTGTGTGTAGTAAGTTAAGTAGCAACCCTACCCAACTGCAATCCCTGCGTAGAAAAACTAAACTTGTGCATCCCTTTTCAAATGAGCATTTTTTGAGCACTCTCAATAGATATGCACATTAGCAATAGCTAGTTAACAGACCACTTGCAATCGCAGTACATAATATTTGGCGCACTTCCGTTCGCTTTTCTACTCGTTTCATAAATATGTCAAACTAAAATACTAGCACTGCTTTTAAAAAGGGATTTAAAACTCAGCCAATCTTTGCTGCCGTCCACTTTCGAAAGCATTGAATCTCGTCACTTTCTCAACTCAAGAAAGCAGTAGCAGCAATGCGGCCTGTGCACTTATCAATTATTTCAGCTCTTTTATTTACTCGAAGCAAACTGGATGCAAAATGCTTGTGGAGAAGTGTCAGTTGCGATTGGGCTTGCCATCTTCGTCTTCAAGTATTGTGCATGATGGAGAGTGGACGCTGCTTGGTTTTGGCCTCATCTCAGGAGGCTTATCATCTCCATGAGTAAAATTGCAGCGTGTTCAGCTCATAGATAGTACATGAGTATGGCTGAGGCGTAGGACCGAGTCCTTTCATGGCCTCCTTGCAGGATTCCCACAGTTGACCGTATGTCATGTCACACAGGCATTCTCAGTTGTGAATTCTTACAAAGTAGAAACTCAAACTGAAAGCCCTGCTCATATCCTCTTCTTTTAGCTAGCCTCCCCGTCTCCTCATAAATATTGCTCTATTGTCCAAAATTAAATATGCTATGAAAAGAAACGCGCAAGTTTTTTACTCTTTTATACTCGGCTTAACTTGGACATTTAGGCTTGCGTTGTCGTTGTTCCCTTCCAATCTCTTTGTTCAATGAAATGAGTGGAGTATGAGCGGAGGAGAATAGAAGTGACTGGTATTGCCATTGTTGCGTGATGCCTCCTTCCTTTCATTTTCATCGTCTTCTCTCTCTCTCTCTCGTGCTTTGTTTTGTTTGTCACACACTTGAATGGACTGGAGAAGAGAAGACGGATTCCTGGAAAGCCAGCAAAAGTGCATAAGATGCAGTAGATGCACTCACAAGCTAGGAAATACAGCTCAAAAGTTTGTCTCTCTATCTGTTTGGGTAAAAAATGGAAAGGGAAGCCCGAGAGAAATGTGAGCAGGATGAGTGTGCAGTCTGATGATAGAGAGTTGAAATGAATGTAGAGAAGATGGAATTCTTTTTAATTCCTCGCAAGCTATTCTCATAGAAATTGAATAAAAGATTGTGGTGCTGTTGTTGTGGCATCCCAGCAGCAAAGATGATTGTCTTGAAGGAGTGGAAGAAAAGAATCCGAGCCCGAGTGCATGAAAGGACCTCTGCATGCGGAGCTGTGCGGTACCGTTCCTCTGCAGTTACTCCGCTACCCAGCCTCGCCACAACTATTCATTTCTTATGTAACATGAAGCATGTCCATTTCGTTTTTTCTATGAATGACTTATTTGTGCGAGAAGAGAAAAAATGCAACACTGAGAATCTCCCACTACTCGGTTCTTTGTACGCAGGGAAGGCAGACAAGAGGAGAGACAGAGAAATCCTTGAAGAGAGCGGTTTCTTGTGCGTTGACGGCGAAAGAGTGCTTATGGTTACGTCACCGAACAAGACGAAGATCATGGGTTAGGGAGGAAGAAAAACAGACCACCGACTCTAGCGAGTCATCAGAAGAACACTCACAAAAAAGAAGGGGAAAAGTCTCTTTCTTTAGATTCTATTTTCTAAAAGAGCAACATGACATGACACAAGAATGAAAATCCTTTCTGTCAACCAGCTCACAAGCTCTCTTCAACTCCCAGCTTTCAATGCAAGCCGGCGTACTGCTCGGATATTCCTGCAAAATTTTTAACCTTTTTCTCAATTTTTATGTATTTTTAGAAGAGAGGTGGAAGGGATGATGAAGGGAGCAAGCACTTTGAGGGTAAAAAAGTATGAACAAAGCGAGGGAAAAGGGTAGTTTTGCCCACAGCACTGTTGAGGGCAACATTATTTCTTGTTACAGCATTTCTCTATTGCTTGTACTGCACACTCATATTATGATGCAAGAGAAGGGATGAAATGACATCAGATCATGATCATCGTCATTACGCAACAAGACTATTCTACCATTTTTATTGTTACAAAGACTTTTAGCCCTTTGCCCATTCCTCAGTCAGCACGAGAAGCATGCACAGCCGCGTCACTACAGCAGAAAGCCACTACTCGTTCTCTCTTCTCCTCCAAACCGAACATAAAAATTATAAACGCCTGTCCATGCTCCTGCTACACCATAAAAGAGTGGGGTGGAAATGTGGAATTGCTGACGACGACAGGATGCTTTTCTGAAGCTGACGCAGTAGCATTTCTGCATATTATTACTCTTTTACTCTAATGAGTAGTAGGTCGGGAATCGGGAAGCACGATCGAAGCATGAAAAGAGTGGAGAGTAGTTTTTTTCGGGGAAGGACGAGAGTGCACGTTGACGAAAAGAAGGGATAAAAATAGAACGTGCTGTCGTACCGCTACTTACAAACAGCACACGATCCATCTACGGCTGCATCCACTCACACTCATGCCTACTTTCTGTTCTACTACCTTTCATGCAAGCAAACAGAGCATTTCTGCTACCAGCAAGCGTGAATGCGATAAAAAAGTGAGATGCGCTTCTTCCACACTCCGATAATCTCAGCGAAGGTTTTGGTCATGTCATGTCATCATCATCACGCATTTGCTACATGTGAGCAGTGTTTCTTCACTGTCCATTTTATTTGTACCGCTGACAAGGAGAATGTTGGCAGTAAACAGGCAGTTGTGAGAACCAAGTAGAACGTAGAAAAGCTTTTTTTAAAGACAACCATTTCCTCAGCTTTTTTGCTAATGGATTTGATTCTGTGCCGCTCGTGCGATGGACTTTAAGGAATTTAAGCAGTTGCTGCAGGGATCTCTCTGTTGTCGCGTTGTTGAATGCGTGCTCTGTTTGCCTCTCAGCAAGCCTCAATCTCTCTCCCTCAACCTGAGAGAGCACATAGCCGTAGCACGTCTGTCAAAAAATGAATGCAGGCCCCATGGACCCCACGAGCCAGTTCAACACTCGACCAAGTCGAAAATAGATCCGAATCAGATGGAAATGCAATGGATGCCTGGAATGCATGAGCTCAGTCACACATGGAGCATGAGACACAGAAAAGAGCTTACACTTGCTTACAAGAGCTCTTTGAAAGCACGCCACTGCTTTCGCCTCCTCTCTTACGTTTTACAACAGAATGCCTCCTCGATCAATTCGCTTTCTTAATACGTGAAGCCTCTTTCGACACGCCAAATTTATGGTAAAAGTAGTTTTTATTCCGTGAATTGGCTAGCAATGACGCTGTAGCAACGTGCTAAGTAGGAAAATGGTTTTTTGTGCGTTGATGGCAGCTCAAATTTCCAAAAGGATCGAGAAATGCGTAATCCCTGGAGAGACTGGACTTGAGTGAACAATGGAGTGTTGCGCATTGCATAACAGCTCACTTTAGGATTAGTGACTAGTAGGTGGAATGGAGGTGCCGCTGCATGCTAGCCTTGCTAGTTGCCAGTCTCCAGTGACCATCGAGGTGCATCCTCATTTTTCATGCAATTATCCCTCATGCTTCCTTCTTCCAGTTTTCTTCTCTGACTCACGCTCACCGCTCATATCTTGCTCATCCTCGGAAAAAGAGGAATTGGATCAATGTGACGCAGACGAGCTGCAATCCAGGGAAAAGCTGCTGCTGCTGGTGGGAGCGAGACCGCATTCAAGCGGATAGTATCGCTAATAAGGAAACGCAAAAGAGAGTGGAGGAGACGCATGTACGCACACTTCCTCCAAGTCAACTGCTACCACGTTGCTCTACTCATTCTCCTCATCAATAAATTATTCAACTGACAACTCCGACTGCCAAAGCACACTCTTGCTTCTCCAGCCACCTCTCATTCATTCCCATCTCAAACATAAGTAATAAATTCTCCAGAGTTTACATGTGTCAGGAAAAAGAGTTTTTCTTTCTCCCTCTCTCCTTCTCACCTACCCCAATTTAAAGACACGCACTGAGTGACCCAATCTGTTGTTTACCTCTCTGCAAGAGAGAGGGGGAGGGGGAGAGTCTGTGGACTGTGCCTGTGTGACGCAACGTAGCTTAGAGAAAGCGTCGAGTGAAGAGAAAAAGTAAAATACAGAATGGAATGGCTGGACAGAATGAGTTTTGAGTTGAACTGCTTTGGAGTGTGGTTGCAGAAGGGCGTATCTGTGTAAATCTCTCTTGAATTTTTTACATTCTGCCTGCTCGCTTTTCCAACGGTGGCGGAGGCGATGATGAATGCTTGTGAAAGGAAAACTGTGAGGCTCGTAGAGAAGGTGGTTGCTGCAAGACAAGTAGTGTGGTGGTGGAGTAGAAGAAGAGAGGGCAAATGTATTCTCCAGAGTTTTGACAAGTCCAAAGGAAAAGGAGAGAGGAAAAAGGGGAAGACGAAGAGAAAAGAGGATCAAGAATATAAAAAAAGTGGATAAAAGTTGTTTCCCTAAAAAACTTTATTTTAGAGTAGAAAAAGCGGCGTTGGGTTTGTTGGAAGAGCGGAGTGAGCGAGCGAATGGAGAAAAGTCTCCCCTTTTATGCTTCGAATATTATGAAAGCAACGAGTAAAGTGGATGGAGGAGTTGGTGGACGACGAAAGGGGAAAGTCATTTACTGCAATGTGGTGCAGCGAAATGCATTGAAATGCAGTGCCATGCAATGATAACTCGCGACGCGACGAGTGAAGGAGTGAAAAAGGGAAAACGGAGAGATGCTCTGAATATTATACTTTCTGAGCAGATTCCTCTTGTTGGTTATTGCTCCTCCACTCGGACGAAGCGGACGACCACCGTCAGACAAGAAGAGGGTTGCTCCGTTGTTTTTTTCTGAAATTCTTGAATGGAAGCGAGTGGAGGATGGAGCAGGAAGAGAGAGGGAAGGAATGTGCACGAGAAACTAGTGGAGAGTGAGAGAGAGAGAAAATGGCTAGTTCTCTACTTACTCTTCGCCTCTAAACTACTCGATACGTTGCCTCGGCTAAGAGTCGAGCTGAGAGTTGGGGTGCTATTCTAATTCCACTATAACCGCTATAAGCGATCCTCCGTGTTGTTCCGTACGTCGTTATAGTATCATCACATCACCTTTCTTCCCTATTATCTCCGAGAACACGAGTCCATATTGAACGGATGGATTGCACCAGAATGCCGTGTAGCGGATGAGAGCACACATTACTACCTTTCCGAGTTACGTGACAATTTGTATCGGCGGAGTGGCACTGCTTTCCTCCGTCTGTCCACTCCAACAATGTCCACCTCTACGTGAAGATTCATTGCTAATTCGCTGTGACTCGGTCATGTATACATGCTGGTGACAAATTTTACTCAAATTTTACTCAAATACGATGGGCATAATCCAATGACTGTAGACGGGAAAAGGCTAGCAGCCGCTCATCGTCATCATCAGCAATAATCAGCATGGGAATGAGTATCGCTTTTTCGTTGGTATAAACGCTATGATTCTTCCGCTACGTCAGTACATTGGGGTTGGCATTAGATCTGGTTAGTAGCTTGTTGGTTGCCTGGAGGAATCAAGCTGGGCATATGTCCGGAATAAATGGAGGTAGTGAGAAGGGAAGCAGAGAGAAACAAAGAGAAAATGAATGAGGTTGAGCAGAGAGTCCCAGTTTGCAAGTGCATTCTCCGAACTAAGAAGAGTGTGTTGGATCTGATCTGAACGTCCCCCCTTGCATAAACGAGTCATTGCGAGTGCATTGCAACGCGTAACATACAAGCACAGCAACCTGATCGTCGTTTCTCTTAATCAACCAACGTCACCGCCATCGATATCGCTGTGTCAAATAACGTGTCTGAATCTGAGATTCCCATCAGAAAATCCACATACGCATCCAGTGTAATCCCCATCCTAGCAGTAACTTTGTATGCGACAGCTAATTAATTAGTTAGCTTATATCAAGATCACAAGCAGGTAACGAATGGAAAATCAGGGCATTCAATCGCGCACAAATCTAGGTAGGTGATCTGCTTTCATTCTCTCCGCCAGGTTGGCTCCCTTCACCTAAGCGCAAAAGCAATAATATGGCGGATGACGGATAAAAAAAGGGACGACGACTATGGAAAATAAAGTCATGTGTCCCTGTAATTTGATGCACTGAAGTACTCAAGTGTTTGAATAAGAATCAGCAAAGTGGAAATACTATCTCTCTCCCTCTCCCTCCTTCTGCTCGCTACAAAACGGACAGACCCAGCAACTCCACTCATTTTTTTCCCTCAAGTCCCACAACGACCATTCTTTCGCTGACCATTGCATTTTATTTCTATGTTAATTGTGTAAGTGCCCTAAGTACATTTTGCGTGCGCCCTTCCTACTGTACTTGGAGTGGTTCAAGTAGCACGCTGTCCTCTTTGTTTGCTTGCACCATATCACTCTTATTATCTGTGCCGATTACTCTCCATCCAACAATTCTGCTACAAAGTTTGGCCGACAAGAACAAGAGAAATCAGTCCTGCAAACACACCTCAAAATATCATCGGCCACCCATATTTTCCAAAATATTTTAGCGACCATGCCAGCAGCTGTGGGATGATTTCTGTAATTTCGGTCGTGTTGCATTATTACCGCTCGCTTCACTGTCAATTTGTTAACGGCATAAAATACACGGCTAATAGCAAGTGGTTGAGATTTTGAGATGGGCCATCATGGGCAATAGTTCCAACAGTGGATAGTTGATGCAGCAATAACGGTAACGGTGGGTGGTGGAACCAAACCTAATTTTTACCATCCTCGTTCCATAAGAAAGCAATAAAATAAGCTGAGAACAATTTGAAAAGAATGAATGCAAAAATGCTTGATGGATGGTATGACAACATTGACGGCCAAGCTAGCTACTCTTCACTGGCAGATAATGATAATTTAATTTTAATGATAACCGGTGAGTTGATAACAATTGGTGGTTTCCTCACAGCATACAGGTTATAAGAAATATTTGAATGCAGAGAAGCGGTTGAGGATCGCCAGTTACGTGCTTAGCAAGGCTGAGACGTAATATGTGGGCTCACATTAAAATCCAACACTTTTGTCTCTCTCGTTTCCAATTCCCACACTGACGATGGGACCTTTTTGTGTAAAAAAATATAATGTCGATTCAATAAAAGTCTAATCCTTCCTTGTGCATTATTTTCATTTTGTGTAGGCATTGGATTGTAGTGGTGATGTGTGCTGAGCGAGGAACATGCAAATATGTACCTTGTCACAAAAGAGGGAAATGTAAAGAAAAAAATCACTCTCCCTTTTCTCTCATTTTCAAATTTCTAACCCGAATATTTTCCCATGAAGTGCAACTCATGTGAGCAGAGGAGAAGCGGACCTTGATCATATCAGAGGAATAATACGTAATACAAGTTTTCAGCTAATGAATTCCACAAAAATACATAGCTAATCCGTCAACCTTTTCCTCTCAATGTGGAGTGAACAGGTAGAAGATCGGAGTGGCTACCCTTTTCAGAGAGGATTCTCATCAAAAGTACATCCTTCCTTCTTCAATATTTTTTCATAAGAATTGAAATGATGAAAACGAAAGCGACAACAAAGCAAGGAAAACAAGTGCCTTGATTCAATTTACCTAAAAACGCGTTCTCATCGTCGTCATTCTGCATCTTCTCGGTTTCCATGAAAAAAGGCGAGTAAAAAGTGGTGCATAATGGGAGTAGTAGGTAGCTAGTGGTAGGTACCTAGTCGTGGTTTCTTACGCAGTCTACAAAATTCCCTATGCGAGTGTGCACTGGTAAGTGGAGGAAGGCATCCGCAATCGTAATCCAATAACCAATCCATCTCCTCTGCTGAGAAAAGAAAGGATCGAAAATGCAGAGCCCTTTTTAGCAAGAAACTGATGATAAAAAGGGTCTTTGCATCTCCTTTTTAGAAAAGTAAAAAATAAAAAAATAATGAGCCTTCTCACGATCGTGTTGATGGTGTGCTCAGCTAGAGAGCGAGAGAAGAGAAATCAGTGGGATCTGCTCTGCTTATGCGCTTTTTCTGTGGCTGGAATAAGAAGTGGATAGAACCAGTTTCAAGAAATTTCCATAGTGCCGTGAGGATGAAAGGAAGATTGGATAACGTGTGCGTGTGTGCGATGCACTTGACTCTTCGTCTCGGCAACCTCAGCAAAACCCCAAAAGGTTGGGTTGGGATGGTAGGAAAAAGGGACGAGGATGATAATATTGCGAAGCTGCCTATCTATCTACAGAGCTGATTATTATATTGCTCTAGTTTACGACCGCAGAGCAACCTGATCTTGCTTCACCCTGACATTGACAATGAGACTAGGACGTCGACTGGTCGACCATCCACTCTTCTTGTGCATGTCTTGTCAGTTTCTTCTCTCTGCATTACGCAAACAAACATTACACAACATCTCGAATAGTTCCTTCCCTCAATTATTACGCATGCATGAGCAAGCTGAGGAAAAGGAAACGAGCATTAAAATGAGCTGCAGTGCAGTGCAGTGCTGCTGGAGATGATGATGATACTCACGATATTGGTCAAGGGCACTTCGCTCCTTTCTACTCACCCTAATTATCCCAATTCCCTCTCTACGTATTTACACACCACACTAAAACACACCTAGAACTCCGTCACCATGCTTTCATTTGCCGTTTACTTATTTTTTAGTAGCAAAAGCTATTGAGCTGCTCCATGTAAATCCTTTTGTCTCGCTTCTGAAAGCATCTCAAGTTAGACCTTCAAAAAATTTAACCGTTTACGAGAAAATTACCACTTTTTTCCTAACTTGTGAACAGATTTGAATTTACTCATTCTGCTTTTAACAAACTGAACTTTACGGCAATTTTAATTACTTTACTTAACTAATGCTATTCGAACTGCCTTGCTTTCGCAGCTTTTATATTTCGATTGAGCGGTTTATTTATTTTGCAGCTATGTAAATGACAAATGGGAGTAATTCCTATTTTGTCTTCACACAAGCACAAGTGTTATTTGTACTACGAATGCATCATCTCTTTATTAGATCAGGTCTGCCTGCTGAGGGCTTTTGAAGGAGAGATACAGACATCAAGTGAATCCTAGCTCAGCCTTTCAATCAACAATGCTACATAGGTACGTGATACATTTTTAAAATCACAGCATATTGGTTGCTTTGTTTCGAGAAAATGACGCAGGATGAGTGTACGACAGAATACATTTTCGCTTCAGCGTTCAGGAATGATCAACGGATTTGAGCGAAAAGAAACAATACACCAATTTGACTGTCCTCTCAAAATATTTTTACAAACTAGTAGACACTAGTCGTTTTTACAAAGTACAACTTACTTCAACGACTATTCCTATTCCTCTATCGACTTCACCAATTTCCGAATTCTTTGAGTAGGTCAGAGCTTTTTTATCATGTCTCATTCATGAGTGACGCACAATAAAAGAGAGATACAAAGGCCACTGCTTTGCATTTAAATTGTCAGTTTCTGAAAGCGATATATATGGTGATTAGCAAGTTTGTGCTAGTCAGAAAAGTAGCGTAATTACTCGTCGAATGCAAGCAAATAAAAAAGCGGACAAGGCTTTGAGAATCGTGGGAGTGGTTGTGTGGTCCGTTCATGAAAAAAAAGAAAGCGTAGCGTGAAGAAAATCAAATTTCTGTCCTATTAATTTTTTTTATCTGCCACTTGTGGAAACATTGACTCGCTTGGATTCAATAATGTGTGGATACGTAATACGTACTACTACAACTTATAGCAAGTACACACGTAGATAAGCATTTTAATGAGAGCAAACAACTTGTCAACATCTGCCCCATCAAAATTTCTCTAAATTTCCCTTCCACACTTGCCGATTACAACATTTGACTTTAATTATGATAAGAAAAGGTGACAGCTAAAACATTGTTGTTGATCATTGTTGACATTGACTCATACATGACTCATTTATCTTTAGTTAGAGCACTACAACGTAAACAGGGACATTAGCTGATTGAGTGAGGACAAAAGGGTCTCAGCGCAAAATCTCGGATAACCTTATGATGGAAAACCGATGACCGAAACCACGAATTCAGCGGAACAAAATACCGAATTTTTTAATGACAGGAAATCATGTATTTATTTTTAAGACACCATTTTCAAAAGTAATATTGATACATACAAGTCGATATTGCTGCCAAGTAATCAATAGTCCATTCGAGTGTTGCAATGCAATGAGTAACATTTTTTTCGGTAAATGGTTTGAATGTACTTAGTATACATATTCACTTATATTGAGAATTGAATAGTATGCACTTTGAATAAATGCACGTATCTTAATCAACACTTACAGTTAGTAAAATAGGAAGCAGATTCCATGTTGCTAAACGTCTTTTATACATACAAATGCAGAGTGCTTAAGAAGTTCTTATGAAGTTTGTATAGTGAATGTCTGAGTAGTATGAGTTTTTTAAAGCTTTTAAATCTACCGTTTCGTTTACAAATTTTGAAAACTTATATTCGGTATTTTGTGTTTCGTTCATAATTTGAACGAAAAACAAGAGATGCATATGTGAATTTGGTGCAACTGTTTTCGGGATTTAAATTTTCGAGATTTTGTCCGACCACGGAATGAAAGAATGGTTGCTACATATTTGAACACAGTTATTCCCTTACCTTGCTCCTTTTCTAACTTGTTGACAAGAACTAGATGGACTGTTCGATTTGTTTAAACTCCACATCAATCCTTTTGTGCCAATGCAGCAGTCTGTCGTCTATTTGGCAGCACTGAAAAAACAAGATGACCATTTTAAATTCATTTGCATAATTTGTAAAGAATTATAATTTTTAAATAAATAATTTTGAAGCTTTAGATTCGTGTTGCGTGCTGCTGCATGCTCTACGTACGTCTTGGAAGTTTGCACTGGGCGGCATTAGCATCCATATTTCGACTTGACACTTTAAAGCAGAGTTGAGTATAAATAAGTACCTGTGCATATAGCACCGGTCGCTCAGCGTAACCTAAACATTGTATGAATTTGTTTTCAAAATGTCCTTTAAATTGACGCATGCAGTTGTTCAACTGATCAGCTATATCTCGGTTTTGACATGCTAATGGCATGCTTGCCTGCACTTGACTTGCGATGGAGATGATGCGCGTGAAAGAAGAATGATGACAGCAGCAACCCACGTCCTTTACTATTCACAGCACAAATGTAGCAGCAGAAGAATGAAAACAAATTCTCCGAAAGTCTCATGCTGAGAAAAGAGCTGAAAAGTGTAAATGCTGATATGCAAATGACGGCCAGGAGGAGAAATGAGAGCATTGTCCTAACCAAAGCTTGGAAGAATGCTCAAAAAAGTTCTCTGCTTATCGGTATCTCCGTAAACTGCTAGATGAGAATATAGTATTAAGGCTTATCAGACACTAGCAATTGATCGCGCATACAAAAAGGCTCACTCACGACGAGATGAGTACTAGTTAAATACAAGTATTGAACATAATAAGGTGCGGATGCAATCATGTACCTTGAAGTGTTGAATGTTTCCGTCTGTCCGTCTCCTTGTAAAGAAAACATCTCAAAAACTAGAAAAACTTTACAAATCTGGATCTACTTTCCGAAGACAACCAATGACCAAAGCAGGTCCTAGTGTGATTTTTAACGACTAAGCTCAACGATTAAAAGTCGTTACGATTTCAAACTATGCTACTGGCATTCGCATCTTTCAACGATTGGTTTACTTATTATTGTTGTTGTTATTATACATAGAGCAGGCAGTCCCCTCTCACATTTACCTACGTGAATAGCTACATTTCCTATCACTGCACCTCTTCCGCTCAATTTTTCCTTTGACAAGCAAAACAATATTTATTACTGGACACGCAAATTAAAGAGGAACCCAACGAAAGAGCCGATTGTAGATATCATCAGAGTGCTGCTGTGTAAGTGCTAGTACTGCCACGTCTTGCTTGCACCCTATCATCGCATTCGCATTGCAATAAAAATTGTCATTGCCAAGACAACTGACACGGAGCATTTTTATCATTTTCCCTCGGTTTCTGCTCAGTTGCTCAGATTAGATCCAACACAATTTTTTTATCAGTGAGCAGCTAGGAAAGGAAGGAATGGAAGGATCATGCCAGCATCCGCAATAATAATAATAATGTTCATCTCATTTCCAAAGTAAAACGACCATTTTCAACAGCAATTTATGCATCATCAACTTTCCAAGTGTCCCCACATTTTTATTGCTACAAAAAATGAGAAAATGTGAAATGAAAGCTGAAGAGCTGAGTACACATTTGTGCATATTCACATAAAATATACATTTTTTGTCGCTTTGAACAAATGGCCGAGCATCCTGCACTAGCTTTGTCTTTTATTACCAACACCAGCCAGCAAAACTGTTATGGAGATTGGTTACTCTGGCTGCAATTCGTAAGGAACCCTTTTCAAATTTAGTCTCGTAGAAAAAAACAAAGTGGAACTAATGTGCCCTCCGCTTCTCGCTAAAAATACTACAGTCAAGTAGCGCATGTGTAGTCTTTTGCAAAGGGTACTCATGTAGGTATGCAAGTATAACTGCTAGAGCTTTGCGAATAGACTAAATTACTGGCAAGATATTCTTATAGACTCTGATTCGTAGTCATTCCGTAACTGAAATGCGCATACGGCATGTCTCAAGTTTCCCCATTCCTTGTGAAAACGAGCCATTTTCTTTTCAGAGCTTAGTTCAGACCCCCCACACACTCCGTATCCTACTAGAAATTTTCCAACGCAAGTTGGAACCCTTCTCATATGATATTAGTTATTCGTTTAAACGTTGGCAGTGTGTAATGGTTGTGCGCAGCTCATGATTAAACTCTTACAATCAAGCTACACATCCAGCAGTATCGGCGACAAGGACGTGGTCGTGATGGGATTGCATAAAAAATAAAACATGCTCATCGCTTCTAATTTTTGGAATTTCCTGACGAAAACTCTAACTGAAATGATCAAGTCAGGGCTGAAAGACTAACTACGTATTAGCACCCTGCAAGTACATGACAATCATCATCAAAACATCATAACAATATAATTATAGTATAGCTACAGTTTATATTACACACTGCATTCATGCGTTTGCTTCCATTTCTCTCTGGACGGCAGTCATTTTGTGTGACGTGACTCATTCGTGAATCGTGTCGTTCTCAGAAATGGAATAAAATGAAAAAGGGAGACTTGTTCCGTTGTTCTTTTTATAATATCAACTGTCACAATGACAAAGCAAGACACACCCAATAAGCACCGTTGCGAAGTCTATCACAGAACTTGTTATAAAAATGTTAAGATTTAATAAAATTCAACTCTTAAAGATTTGCTAGTGTTGGTGGAAATGATTGACTGGCATAGAGTAGCAGGGAGTTGAATGCAGGGGGATTTTCCTTGACTCTGGCTGAAAAGGACACAACGGGAGACTCGTCACTCTCCCTTGTCTCAGCTCATTTCTTTTCTAGATCAGATATTATAAAATGTCATAAGTCAGGCTTCACGAGCAAACTTACATTTCTGCAGCTTTCCAGCTTGAACAAAACAAAATGTTTTATAATTGCAAATTAAGAGAGGGAAAAACGTTACGTGAGAATTTTATTAAACTTGAGACAAAAAATCCGCAGGATGCAAACAAGACAATATTTTCTTCTCGCTCTCCCTCTCTCTCTCTCTCACACACACAGTTGGATGAACTTTATTGTGGGTTGGTCGGTAGCAGAGTCCTGCAACCTCCGGAGGTTTGAAGGTCTGAGGAAAGAAAGTCCGGAGGGGATTTTGGAGGGGAGGGCGGAGGGGAGAAAATCTGGAGGCTTAGGAGCTCGGTTGTATTATTTTTGAGAAGAGAATGGAGAAAAGTAGCCGTGCCAACACCTACATACGTGTATTAACTCGTCGCATTACTAGTAAATTTCAAGCATCTGCCGTATTCTCTTTAAATGCAACACCTGCAAAACGCTCACACTCTAGGTTGAAATAACTTTATGGCAATCAATTAATCTTTTATCAATTTAACTCAGCTCGTTTGATACGCATTGTGTACAAATTTGATTTTCCGCTTGCACACTGCGACTTCGGAGTTGTTAATACTGAGTATCTAACCTACATACCTATAAGGTTATGCCATATTATAAATGAGAACCCAATACAATTAGGTAAGCTGCTTTTACTATAGGGTTGTTAAAATTGAAGAGCTGCTTACATCTAAAACTAACCGCACCGAAGAGCTGTGGGAGAGAAATGACATGCAATATACTTTTGCATAATAAAGTAGGAATAGAGGTAGGTTCAGAGGTTTGGGAATAGAGAGAAGGGCAGAGATTGGACTCTGCTGGAGGTCCATGTGGAGGGGAGGGCGGAGGTTGAGCTCTGACGGAGGTGCACTTGGAGGGGAGGGCGGAGGTGCAACTGGTTGCAGGACTCTGGTCGGTAGTCTAGAGATAGACTTGGTCATTCAATCTGCATGACATGCTGCTACATGTCATGTAGAATGCTGTTAACATGAACCAACCTCTCGACGCAGTTATGTAAATAAAATGGAAAGGCATTAGAGAAGAGCAACAATGGCAGGCAAACAGACAGCACCAGAAGAACCAAAAAAGTACTTTTTTCTTATTTCTTCTTAGTATGGTAAACCATGCGTTTGATTTTCCCATTTTCGTAAATAGCTTCATTTATTTATTCCCTTTCGCTTCAGCTTAAAAGTTCTAGCCAGAGTCGTTCCACCCATGCGATCATGTAAATTTACTCTACGTCATTTTTATATGCGCTAGTGAGCAACATGTAAAATATACAGCTGGAGATTTTTAAAAATCATTTTTTATCCTCAAGCATCAAGTTTGTGTTGCACTGTTGTGCAGGCAGAGTAGAAGAGTAATGCCCTGTGCTGTGGGAGAATTGCATCAAAATAAGAGCATTTTAGAGAGAGAGAGAGAGAGAACCGTGATGTGGACAGAAATTTCCATGTCGTTGCCATCAAAAACGACGAGTAGAACAGTAGAGATTACTAAAAGTTTTAAGTTCGGATCGGCTTTAGCTGCCCTAGCGGACCCTTTTGAGTAATGCTTTTGTAAAGCGGATCCCTCATTCCCTTGTCACTCATTTACAAAATAAACCAAGCTCATGCATCCTTACTTCTATTTAATAATCGTCATCAAAATAATACACTGTTATTATAATGTGGACGTTGGTTTCAGTTTTGTGATAAAAATGGGAGGCTGTTAGTGAAATCACAACGTTCCTCTTGTCCCTGCTTAGGTCTTCAGTGGGAGTTCATGCCATTGTCTTGGTGTAACTTAGCTAGTGTTCTGTACCCTGGTTGTGAGTATGATGTACGTATAATTTAAGTGATGACGATATTGTGAGTAGTCGTTGCGTCAAATACTGTCCATGTGAGTCAAAGCCCAAGCAGCACCACCAGCGATTTTGCAGGGCACAGCCACAGCCTCTCTTGTTTTACACAAAATGTCTCAAATGAACTTTTTTGTGAAACTCAACACCGCACGAACCACTGTGCAGCAGCCTCTTCCTACCTTGTGGCTAGTCGCCAAAGTAATTGTAAAGCACCAACAATCTACTGAGGGGAGATAACCACCGCTTTTCATTCACTACCAAGCATATTATTATCATCATACGTATATTTTTTATTATTGGAAATTAGTAATTTGTATGGAAATTCAGCTCTCCTTGATTTTCAGTGAGCACCTTGAATGAATCAAGTAGAAATGCACTCAATGTATAACAATAAATAAAATAAAAAACTTTGGTTACACTGATCTTTCGCTTCTGATTGTTCTACACAGCCTCTAGGTGTGTTTTGGTTTTTTAAACAAATTAATGAGAGAGAATGAAGAAAATGTACGAGTCGTTTACTTCCTTACGTTTGGCAAATCTTGCCAAAGACATGAACACGCTAAATAAGGATGCATCAAAAGAGGAGGAGCACAGAGGAGAGGAAAGGAGCAGGTGGTTAGGGACGCAAAATAAACAATCGGCAGCTCCAGGAGACGTGCTTCCTCTTACAAAACTGCTTAATTCGTTTCGTTCGGATGCATTTAATGGGCCAGCACACATAGCACCTTGCTCTCATCATCGACTCTCATGTCAAGAGACAGACTCATTGTGCACAGACGTGTTGCTGCTCACTGACTGAGTGAACTGACCATGCATGCATGTTAGCTAGAGGAATGATGAAAGGGGTGAAAAATGAAAGGGTAGAGAAAATTGAGTGGAGCACTCCCCACCACACGAAACACTGAGCCGTATCAATTTAGCGTAATCTCTATCAACCCAGTATCGCATTAGCAGCCTACAAGTCTATAGACAAGTCGGTCTGGCAATCCGATTCCACTCAGTGATTCGCTGGACTGGTGCTGCTGCTACTAAAAAACCCTTTCCTAATCGTTGCCTTCGTTTCTGTCACCCTATCGGAACAGCGCTCAACCCTTCTCTCCTTTTTTCGTCCAGTTAAAAAGTGATAAAAAACTTTTGAAGCCACCAGCTCAGCAGTGCTGCTGTGCCCTGCCACCAAATGCTTGAAAGAGCGGCTTGCAAACAACCTGGTGTCCACTCTACGTTTCATGAGCCTTTTTCCCTTTGCCTGTACTAAGAAAGGAAAATGTAAAGCTAACTGTTACCACCACCCAGAAATCACCTTGCTTGCTGAGAGTACTTGGTTCTCCCTCTCTATCACGTTCTCTCTGAACTGAGCCTCAACTCTTGATGCGATGCTCCAGTTTGAAAAATTATTAAAAAACCCACAAATGAATGGTTGTGGATGGTGCGTGGGGGCGCGTGTCTCGTTTTCTCTCGCTCCCCATTATCTCCGACTCCGTGTTATTTATCATGCAGCCGCTTTTTACTTTATTTTTACAACTTTTTATTCGTCAACCTCGCTTCTCTCTTGTGTAGCATGTTGGCCAGAGCAAAGAGTGATTACCCATTTCTCTAACGACTGTGTAAATCCCTTCTGCCTAACTCTCCATTCATGAAACAGCTTTTTATGGATCTAGCTTCTCTAGCAATTCTTCATGCTCCTTAGAGGGGAAGGGCCGCACTGGCAGTAGCAATGTGACCCTTCACATTCTACACAAGAAACCGTAAGCAACAAAATGCATTTTTTACTTGGTCATCATTTCTTTTCATGTCCCAAAAATACAGTCAGAATTCAGAAGAAAAAGGGTCTAAAAATACAGGTCGCCTGCTGATCCCGTACGATGAGTTGAAAAAAAATCTTTTCAAGTTTTTGAAGAAGAATATGAAAAAAGTGTCGGTAGGGTATTTTGGTGTACCGTACGAGTAGCAAAAGCCACCCTTTTCGAACTCGAAACCGATTAAAGTGGTGAAAATGTATTAAAAAGTGTAGAAAGGTGGAAAAGAGGAGAATCATCGTTTTCCTGCCTTTTTCTGATCCTCATAACTTTGCGAGGAGCTGAAGGAGCAGCAAAGGACAGAGCAAAAAACGCTGGTGAAGAGCACGAGTGCTGCGTGAACATGCTCACCCGACCCTTCGCGTCTCTCCTCCTTTCCTACCACTGCCACTCTCACATGCCCATTGTCCGTGCAAGCAAGTTTCCGCAGTTGTGGATTTTTTAGAGCAAGAAAAGCAAAGAAAGGGAAGATTTGTGAGTTTTAATTCGACAAAATTATTCACCAACATACCTTTCCACAATTTCAACTTGGTCCGTAGCAGACGGCTGTGTTTCTCTTCTGAAGCTGGCGGTGATGATGACGCACCTGGTCCTGCCGTTTTGATAGGCTGTACCCACTGCAGTTACGATCAATTTCCGTGAGTGCACAATATAAATCGGAACAACGCATACTCCGTGTCCATAAAAAATAGGTAGCCACTAGGGCAGGATTACAACACTTTCACTGCACTGCAACTTGAAAAAATCGCAAGTTGAGTTATTTCCTCTGAAGAAAAAGACGGATGTTTGTGCTGAAAGAAAAAAACACTGTCACGTCGACCACTGGAATGTCGAGACTTGTTGACGGTTGAAAAAAATGGCAGAGTTGGAGCAGCAGTTGAAAGGAGGAAGGAAAGGATGAGAAAAAAACCTTTTTTGAGTGAGCAGACCAGTAAAGTTTATCATTTTTCTAGAGAGAAATGCAAATTTGGGTTGTATGTGTGGTTGTTCATTTGATTAGAGGGAAAACTGAAAACTCTCTCCTTTCGCTTCTTATCCTTTGCAACGTGCAGTGCATTCCGTCGGCATGCTTATCATCTCATCCCTCATCATCACTATTTCATGTGCAGTCGCTTAAAAATGCAAATCTCCTCTCATCACTACGTCAAGTATGCATAAAAAGAAAAGAATGCGTAGGCAAATGGTGTATGGACAGCGATAAGGAATTATAATTGAACGAAAAGGGCTTATCTCTTCCCAGTGTATCCTGGGTCTCCTCTGCCTTCATACACACATACTCACTCTCATCACTCGATTATCACTGCGGCTAGCACAGCACATCAGAGTAGGCACTTTCATTCCTCCTCATTATTAGGTACAGCGTAGCATTGTACCTTATCAGATCGCA